>JAAMXP010001518.1:0-11076 GCA_019693395.1 Ettlia oleoabundans | reverse complement strand
CCGCACACCCCCACCCCCCACCCCCGCAGGTCCAGCTGGTGATTGACGCGCTGAAGCTGGGCGTGGTGTCTCTCATACGCGACCTCAACGGAAACCACGTGGTGCAGCGCTGCCTGCAGGTGATGGAAGTGCCGACGGCACGGCATGGGGCAGTGTTGCCAAAATTTGTGCTGCCCCTGCCCGCCCCTCTCGCCCGTCTTTGGGGGGCCTAGCAAAGTCATATTGTTCATTTTGCACCAGCATCCATTGCCCCCCCTTGTCTCGTCAACTCATGCTGCCATCCTCCTCACCCCACCCCTGCTTGTTCCCCCTTCCTCCCTGCCGCAGCGCCTGGGCCCCGAGGACAGCCAGTTCATTTACGACGCGGCGGCGGCCCACTGCCTGGACATCGCCACCCACCGGCATGGCTGCTGCGTGCTACAGCGCTGCATTGACTACGCCACCAACCCACAGAAGCGCGCGCTGATAGAACGCATCGCAGACCACTCGCTCATGCTCAGCCAGGTGGGGTTTGCCTGGCTTTCACTTGTTGAGTGTGGATGTTTGGGTTCTTTAGTTTGCGGCGCAAGGTCAGGGAAGGGATGCTGAGGGAGTTGCCTGTGCCATGCGCTGCGGGGCAGCAACTCACCTTCCAGGCTTCCTTTCTGACGTCCTGACGTTGCCTGTTTACCCTCAACCGTTGGCTGATCAACCATCTTTCTTCCCTGTTCGTATTCTCGCAGGACCCCTTTGGCAACTACGTGGTGCAGTATGTGCTGGAGCTGGGCCACCCCGAGACCTCAGCTCTGGTCATGCTCAACCTCAAGGGCCATTACAGCGAGCTGGCAACGCAAAAGTTCAGGTGGGACTCATGGTCCGCCAGCTTACCTAGACTTGTCACGGCTTGTGATAGGGTTGTTTTCAAGGGTATAGGTGCCTGCAGAAACTCGGTAATCGATCATTCGGCCGACCCATCTTTACAACCCCCCCCCTCCTTGCCGTGCAGCTCCAACGTGGTTGAGAAGTGCCTGAAGCTGGGCGGTGCCGGGCTGAACGAGCAGCGGGATGCGGTGGTGGCGGAGCTCATGAACTCACCAAACCTGGGCAGGCTGCTGCAGGTGGGTGCTGGCGGGGCAGGCCAGGGCTGGCCACGCACTTGCCAGCACTGGCAGATTGTGTGGGAAGAGCTGTGTGAGGGTTGGGCGGGCTGCTGCCCCCAGTGGATGGCAGGCGGAGGCTGCACAACTTGTGCGGGCTGCTGTGGGTGTGCTTTGAGGTGGGGTGGCTTCCCCTTGCTCACCCCCCCCTTGCTCTCCCCCTGGCACCTGCCTCTGTTTCCTGCAGGACCCCTATGCCAACTACGTGATGCAGAGCGCCCTCACCGTCTCCAGCGGTGCGCTTCACGGTCAGCTGGTGGAGGCCATACGCCCCCACCTGCCCGCACTGCGCGGCACGCCCCACGGCAAGCGCATCCTGGCAAAAGTGTCGGTGAAGCTTTGAGGCACATTGACAATGCATCGTGCAGCAAGCTCAGTTGGAGCCCTTGTGCTCATCTGGCCCTTGCTGCTACTGAGCTGGCAAGCGCTTCATGCCGTTGGTTGGCGTGCCGCTGCCTTTTTGCTGAGCCGGCGTAATCTGGGCGCTGTGCGGGCCTTGAGGCCGCGCGCCGCAGGCCTACCCTGTTCAATCGCCTCCACACTGCAATCAACAAACTTGACTTTTGCCTGCTCCCCTACCCGCCGCTGGGGCCTCCCCGGCTGGCTGCCTTTTTGTCCCACTATGTTAGCTTGTTTGCCTTTTGGCCCGTCCTGTGGACCCCGGATCGGCTGGCTGCCTTGCATCGTTCTGCGGCGCCGCCCCCTCATTTGTTTGCGCGTGGCAAAGTTGGCCCCTTTGTAGCTAGCTAGCTCTGCAACCTCCCTTTCTGCGGCTGCCGCCTCCAGCCTGGCGCCATCCTGCACTGCTGCTGCTGGTGCCCGGCATCATTGCATCTTGGTCTGGCTGGCTGGGATGTCTCGCCTGCCGCTTCTCACGCCTGTGCACTCACTACCTTGGTGCTGCGTGGCGGGGTGTGCCTCTGGTCCACAAGTGTGCAGCCCTACCCGAAAGATACATGCCACCATGCCGGGGCCTGCTCCAATACTAACTCCTACCCCTCCTATGTCTGCTTGTTCAGCTGCGCCCTGCCCCGCCTCGCACAGTGCCTAGCTTGTTGCACCCACTCATTCCCCTCCTCCCTTCTCTTGCTCCGGTAACCACCTGCAGTTCTAACTTGTCCGTCCCCCGCACCTCACATTCCATCTCGGCCCACCTGGCTTTTGCTGCAGCCGGCAGGCCGCTGCCCCCACCTGCCCCGCGCCCGTGTATCACTGTACCCGGCCCGCTGGCAGGCGAGCCATCCCACCCTCGCCCATTATTTTATTGGGGGAAGGCGGGGGAGCGGGTATGTGCGTTAGCGTGCCCCTGTGGCATGCACTGCCTGCCCTTCCCGTTAGCGTGCCCCTGTGGCATGCACTGCCTGCCCTTCCCCTCTGCTGCACCCTGAATCGTGTGTGTGCTGCCTTTTTAGCTGTACCACTGCATCCCCTCGGTCAAAGTTGTTGTACAAGATCCTCTCCTGGGTGTACCACCTTTTCGCAGCACTGCCTGCCCTGCTCTTACCACCCATTGCAAGCACTGAACCCCCCGTTACGCCGCACGTACCGGTGTGCGGCAGTGTAAACAACAACAATAAAGTTGACAATTGGTGCTGTAGGCGTGAAAGCAAATGTTGATGGATGCAGCAGCAGCTGGCGAGTCAGCAGCATGGGCTGGCTGGGTGCCCCTCTGCCAGGTGGCACCAGTTACCATGCCCAACATGCGTGTACAAGGTCTCTTGCAGTGTTTCGCACCGAATGGTGTACATGTTCAAAGATATTTACCCACTCCATTGGAGCTTGCACCGCATCCTGTGATGCAAAGCCCCGGAAGTACGCGAGACGGCGCGTCGAACGAGGTTGGAAGGATCATCGAATGCTTTTTGAAGGCTTCCAGCATAGCCGAAGCCTTCCAAGGTTTCCCGGAACCGAAACTGGCGTGACTTCCTGCAGGGCCTTCCGCCTCAGGAGTCCACCAAATTGGCGGATTGGGCGCACGACCGGGGTGCCAGAGGCCAAGTCGAGGTGGACCTGGCCTCTGAGGCGCCTGAGGAAGAAGAGGGCAAGGTCGCGCCCAGTGGGCCATTGACCGCCAATCTGCCGCCGCTCAAGCGTCCACAGCCTGAGGATGCGCTGGAACAAGCCGGGACATTTGTGCGCCTGGTGAGAATCAATGTACATTGCATGTCCCCCTGTGTGCACTCGCGCACCCTAAGTGTGAATCCGCCTGTTCAACTCTGCTTTGCCCTGGCAGGCGTGCTGGCTGGCGCTGCTGTTTGCGGGGTATGGCTTCCAACGCGGCCTATGTGCCGGCGGCTTGCCGTATGATTGCCAAGCTAAAGACGCAGCCGGTATCTACTCTGGCCTCACCGCTCTGGCTTTCGCGGGGGGCGCCCTGGGCTGGCTGGTGGGAGTCACATGTCCCGCACGCTTTTCTTGGCTGGCGGCTCCTCGCCGCGGTTACATTTGGCTGGTCTATGCCGCCACCCTGCCCTCCTACTCTGCCATCAGCAACATCCCGGCGCTGCACAGCAGCCTGTCAAGCAGGGGCGTGAACGCCAGCCCAGCCATGATTGCGACGCTGGTGCTCGGTGAGTGGTGCTGCCGCTGCCGCTGCATGGTAGTGCTTCTTCACAGATCTGTCCGGGACGGCTTGATGCCCTGCCCGGCCAAACGCCTGCGCACGCCCTGCTAACACTGGCAGGTCATAACTGGAGCCCTGCCTGCTGCCTGCTCCCATCCATCTGCACTTTGTGCCTCCACCGCACGTGCAGCTGGGCTTGCAGTACTGGCAGCTGTTGTCTGGCACCTCTGGCTGGCCGCTGTGGCAGAAGGCGGCAGCAACAGCGGAATCAGCACCAAGGCCAGCAAGTTCAGCACCCGCGCAAGCACGGCTGAACTTCTGGAGGCGGAGGAGGCAGGGGCTGCGGCAGCACCTGCAGCGCCTGCGCCTGATACGCCGCAAAGCTGGAGCATTTCATGCTGGGGCGGCGGCGGGCCTGGATGCCGGCGAGTAGGCAGTGACAGCAGCATTGGACGCATGGGAGGGGGTCAGAAGGCTGACAGTAGGAGGCGCTCAGCCGGCAGGCGGCGGCGGAGACGGCAGGTGCAGTGGCGCAGGCTGGGGCTCTATCTGCTGCCGCGCGTCGCGGTGCTGGCTTACTTCGGAGCCTGGATGGCGGCGCTGCCAGCCAGCGGAGCTTTCGACCTGCACCTACACCACTATGCGCTGGGCTGGGCACTGGCCAGCCTGGCGGCCTTCAACCACCCGGTGTCAGGGCTGGTGCTGGGCCTGGGCACTGCAGTGTTTGTGCAGGGGGTGGGCGCCTACGGCCTGGACCCATTCTTCAAGTCAGCAACATCTAAAGGTGGATGTTTGCCGGTGGCCAGCAACTCCACGGGGCAGATGGTGTGCGCCTTCTGGGCGGCAGACCCCTTTGCCCTCAAGTTCTGCAGCGACACGCCACATATACCCTGGTGGGTGAGGGGGTGAGGTGGGTGGGCGGGTGGGGGTGCGCTGTTGTGCTGCTCTCCTCTTGCAGCTGCTGCATGCGTGATGATGTCGTCGAAAGTGAGATGGGTAGATATGCGCCCGCCTTTTTGGCGCCCAGCTTAGCATGCGGATTCCCTGCAGCAGGCACACGCACACTGCTCAACGGCCCAGTGCTGGCCTGCCCCGCAGGTTTGACTGCACAGTGCCGTGGCCCTGGCCCGGGACTGCGCTGCAAGCCAGCAATAGCAAGCAGGCAACCCGAGCCGCAATCAACGGGAGCAATGCCAGCGGCAGCAGCGGAACAGCCCAGCATAGAGCGGGACTCAGCCCCTCGTCCCAAGCGGCACAAGGAGCAGCACCGGCGCCCTTGCCGTTGTTTCCAGCAGGGGAACCGATGCTATGATGTGCCAATGGGCGGGTAGTAGGGGCGCTGCCATAGGAGCCGTTGCCCTGTGCAGCGTTCCCAGCATCCTGTGTTGAGCACTGCACGCAACTTCCCAACTGCTGGGCTTTCTGAAGGTTGTATACAATTTCTGGCTTGCCCTGTGTGCCACCTTTCAACACAGCTGGCTTCTCATGTCACTACTGAAGGGGGATGCAGCTGCTAATGGTGTGCCTTACAAACCCCAAACTGAAAGAACGCACAGTGGAGTATCCAAGCAGGCGGGCGGCGGGTAGGGTCCGGGCTGGGAGCAGCGCACTGCATTCGCTCCTCGCCTTGCACACGCAGCCACCAACGTAAGTGGCCACAGGTGCTGACGCCGCTGCCCCAGGTGCGAGCCCTGGGTGCACTTGCCAACTGAGCACACAGAGGAGGTTTCCGGGCACTTTGCACTCCTCGGCCTCAGTGAGTGCTAGTGCTGCTGCAGCCTTACTCCTCGTCCTCGTCCTCGTCCTCGTTCTGGTCTGCGATGTTGAAGTAGCGCAGCTCGTATACGGAGCGGTCCTTGTTGGAGGCAATCACGCGCAGCCAGTCACGCACGTTGTGCTGCAGACAGGGCACGTGGCAGCCATGCAAGGGGCGGGGGCGGGCGGATATGGGTAAGACGTGAAGCGTACGGGATGGGTAACCCGGGGCAAGCGCAACAAGCAGCCTGTCAAGCAGGTGGACTAGGAAGCGGGTGTGCAGCCTGCCAAACAGGGCCACGCAGCCACGCTGGCGACAGCAAGACCGCTGCTGAGTGCCAGCTGCCACAGCCAACGAGCTGCTTGTCCGAGTCAGGACGGGCGTTTCGCTGCTGCCAGTGAAGCGGCCACGCTGCACCCGTGCAGTCACGTGCCACAGCCCTCCCCAATGCTCCTCGACAGCAGCTGTTGCCAACAAGCTGCCGGTGCCCTGCAGCCCGGTTGAGCTCAGCTTCCTCTTACCTTCTTCAGGTACTTCTTGGTGAGGTACTTGAGGTACCGCTTGCTCATCTGGATCTCAGAGGTGACTGTGATCTTGGTCTTGTCCCGAGTCACCTTCACGTTGTCGCCCAGCACGCCTGTATAGCGCAATGGGGCAAGGAGCAGAGGCAATAAAACCAAGGAGGCAGAGGGTTGGCATTGCGAATGCAAGAGCGCAGCGGTGCATAGCGTCCCCACAGTAAGGGAGCCGAAACAAGTGTTGGGGACCCTATCCGCTGCAGCGGTGGGCAGCAAAAGGTGGGCTGGTCTGCCTCCTCAGTTGCCCAACACCGCACGCTCAGGCTGCAACGACTGAATTGGGGCTGCGGGAGTGCTGCTGCGCGGGAGGGCTACACATATCCAGCTTCAATTGCATGCCCTGCACCGGCTGCAGTCCATGACTGCTGGAAATTGTCAGCTGTGACACATGCAATCCACCAATGCTTTCATACGAAACTCCACATTACAGAGATGTAGTTGTTGCCGCTGCGCCCAACCGTCTTGTGTCTGACGTATCTCCAGCACATGAGTTGCACCTTGTGCAAGCTTGATTTTGCACTGCACACCAACTGTGCTACCCCTGTGCCGTGCCGCACCGTACCGCCTGCCATGTGGTATCCCAGGGGCTCCCAGGTGCTGTACTGACTGCGATCGCCACAGTCGCTGCCTGCGTGACAAACCGCTGCCCCACTCAAACCTTCGATGCTGTACTGACACATAAGTCGGCCTTACTGAGTCGGCCTAGCTGGCCATCGCTGGCTGCAGCACTATTCCTTCGCAAATTCTGCTGCTGCTGGTGCCCCTGGGGTCATGCAGCGACCAGCAGCACAAACAACGGCAGCGGGGAGAAGACTCCAACCCCGCCATGCTGCATTTGTGGCACTCGGGACGCAGCCAGGAAGCAGAGAGGTGCCCTCCCAACTTTATTTCTTGACTCACCGGTCTTCTTGTCCACCTTGATCTTGTCTACCAGGAACTTCTCAAAGGAGGCAATCTCCATGATCTGCACCAGACACCAAGTCGGTTGAAACCCAGCGTCGGCGGCTCAAGAGGCCCAGCGAGTGCTGGCGACCAACACGCACATGCTAGCCTTGCTGGAAAGGCTGCGATTCATGCTCGTTGTGCTTCTTGACCCTCCAACCTGCTCACGCACGATCACTGAGCACCACCGTGGCCGGCTGGTACCTGCTCCTGCCCTGCTGCCTTGCCATTTTATATGCGGCCTGCTGTTGGGTAGCGGCTGCGCTGCCGCACCCACCTTGTCCTCGACAGGCTTGGAGCAGTCAATGGTGAAGGTCAGGGCCTTCTTGCCCTTCTTGGGGCCTGTGGCCACCTTCTTGCCTATCTGCACCATCCTGCTATCGCTCCTGCAAGCACACACGAACAAGCAGGCGGCGGAAAGGCGGGCAGCGGTGGGGATGGGGCATATGGGGCCCGCTGGGTGAATTGTCCATCCGTCCAAGCGCCAGAGAGCAATGACACCAACAATCAAACGCCGGGACAGGGCCCTAAACTGGGGGGCCCTGCCCGGGAAGGGCCGCCGTCATTGCTTTGCCGCCTCCTGCCCGGTTGAACAAACATCCGGGCACATGTCGTATAGTAACAGCAGCGCAGTTATCTGTGCCGCTGTCCTGCCCCCGCCCTGACCGGGTCATGCAGCCTGCATGCTCCCTACACGCGCTGTCTGGGCGCAGCTGCCGCACCTGAGCCCCGACAGCCGGCGGTAAGAGGGTGAGACAGGCCGGCACAGGGGTGCCATGTAGGTGGCAGCCGACCCTGGCGTGCGCCAAGGTGGCAGTCGTTCTCGGCGCTCCCTTTGGCGGTGAATATATTGTAATTTCATACGATGTGCGCTCTAACCGTGGGCTGGATAATTGTGACCATGGCAGACACGCGAAATAAGGCGACGTGTGTACAGTGACCGAGCTCGGCCACCGGCGTGATTCACGCTTGGGGATGCGAGGAATGCCAGGAAAGGGCTGCATAGACGGCCCGGCCTTCTGATGTATCAGCCAGTGTCTGGGGGCAGCATGAGCGGCGGGGTTACTACCGGCAGGGTTACTCCGCCCGCCTGTAGAACTCCATGTTGGCAACTGGCACTGGTCGGCCACTCGCGGCATGGTTGTCATCCAAAGATGATTTCAGGCCTCTAGCCAGTGCTGTTGTCAATGCGAAACGCGGTGCGTGCATCCCACCTTCACATGATCACATAGTGGGCACCTGCCCCTGCGCGAGCTGCGCTGCACTGTCAAAAGCCACGTGGCAGGATGCTCCTCAAGGCGTGCTTCATTTTGAGAACAGTCACATACAGACGAGTAACATGGACGTCCTCCTAGGCATTAGAGTGGACTGAGCACCGGAAAGCACAATGCCAGCAATGCGCGGCCCCTGCCGCCCATCTCAGCGCCATGTCACTCATGTCAAATGTGCGTGTCTCGCGAGAGTTCCTTCAGTCATTGGTTTTGGTTAGCTAAGCATTTTGTGTCACAACGTGCGGGTCGAGCAGAAAGTCAGACTCTCCGGCTATCAGCGGACAGGCCCATCCTTCCCGTGGCCAACTGGGCAGTCTACGTATCGCAGCCAGCTGGGATTTGAAATCAATGGATTGGGGACGCAGCTAGACAAGGGCAGGGATGCCATAGCGCTGGTCAGCTCTCAACAACACTTACAGGGTGGAGAGCAGTGCAGCAAGGAGGCCCGCTGAGGTGCTGGATCGTCTTCGGCATTGATACCGGCGAGGAAGACGTGCGCAAGCAACGTCATCAGCTGGCAGCGCCACTCCCTGCAACCGCTGCTGGGGGCCGCCGTACGTCCTGCCCTGTGCAATTGACAGCTGGCAGGTGCCATGGGTAAGCGAGTGGGCTTGCCGGACCAGGTTGCAAGCCACTCAGCTGACAACATGGAGAATGGGCGAGCGCCACATGGCACGCCCGGCAAAGCCAAGTGGGTGCTGCTGCCGACGTAGGCGGAGCAAACCAGTATGCCCGGCTGCCTGCCTATCCTGAGTACTGCAGACTTCGCCTCGCTCTGCTGTGTCTTCTTGTCGCGCACAGGACCATCCCCTGCATTGATGTGTTGCCGCAGGCGCAAGGGGCAAAGAGGCACGGGGGCAAAAGTGGGCCTGGCTGCCTCCATGATTGGCGCTGCCTGCTTGTTCTGCACTTACGTGTTGTTCACAAGTCATAACACCTTCAGGTGTGACCCTACACGCTGCTGCACATCCAAATGTGCATTTGACGCGGCCAAACATGTACAGCAGCCCAACTCTATGCTGGATTTAAATGCGATGTCAGGGGTGATGCACGTGCAATCAATCAGCGTTGAACAAACTAGATGTGTTGTGGCCCTTGAAGCAATAGAAGCCCTGCCCACCCCCACTCCCTCGTCGGGCTGCAGCATACACAGCGTGTCTATGAGCGGCATGCAAGGCACCCACCGGTATGGCGACGGCACCGCCCACACCCTGGTCATCTATGTGTATGCGCACACGGGTGCGACGGTCGGCCTGCTGTTAAAACTGTGAGCTGTCGCTGCATTGATTGATGGCTGTGGGCCAGCACCCTGTTTCCGCTCAACACCCCAACCACCTTCAAGTGGGGGTGAGGTGCCACCTTCCCCTTAACACCCACATTGCAGATGTTGAGTACGAGGAAAACCTGCGCTACTTCCTTGAGTTTGGCGTGAGGCCTGGGGATGGGTGTGACTACCTCATTGTGGTGCAGGAGGTGGGTTGTTTGATGGGACGGGCGGGGCAGGTCAGTTCAGGTGGGCATGCGTTGGGGTCCCGATGGATGGGTGGTGCCCAGGTGGGTGTGAATCATGGTAAGTCAGCAGTTGATGGCACAGCAGTAGCAACTGTGCTTGTTATGAGCCCGGGGGTGTGGTGCACTGTGGGGTGCCGTATGGACCTAGGGTGGAATATTAAGGCTACAGTAGGGGTGACCATGACTGGCACACACAGTAATGCCTACACTGGGCACCCATGCCTGCCCTGGTCTGTCCTTGCTGTGCAGGGCAAGGGTGTGCTTGACACCAAGCTGCCGCCGCTGCCTGAGAACGTGCACGCGGTGCCTCACCCCAACGAGTGCTATGACTGGGGCACATTTGGCTGGGTGCGTGCACATGAGGGAGGGGAGGGAAGGGGAAGGAAAGGCAGGGAGGGAGCATTTACCAAGCCTCAAAGACCTTCGGCAGTTGGGCGTTGCCCTCGGCATGCCCGCTCTTCCCCCCTGCCCTGCACAGCCCACAGCCAGGGACAGCCAACGCCAAAGCGCTGCCTGCACCACTTCATGCTTCCTCCCTTTTGGTCCCTGATCTCAAACCTCGAGGAGCTTGGTGTCTTGAGTGTAGCCAGCCAGCCAGCCAGACCTGTTGGTCTCCTACAGGCCCTTGACACATACAGAACAACGCCGGCTGTGCTGAGGTGTCGGGTGTGGCTGTGCTGCAGGCCATTGAGACGCGGGTGGTTGACACCAGCCGCTATCGACACGTCATCTTCCTCAACAGCAGCGTGCGCGGGCCCTTCCTCCCCGCCTACTGGCCGGTGAGTGCAGGCGGGGGCTGGTGCAGGCTGTGTGGAGGTCCGGTCTTGTTTATTGTCACGGACTTGCCGTACCCACCCGTACCTGCATCCAAACAATAAACATAAGGGTTGAGGTGTGTGCTTATGTGTGCTTGTGCTGTGCATATGATGCTGTGTGTGCCTGCACTGTGTGTGCAGAGCGGCACCCACTGGTCCCAGGTGCTGACCTCACGCATCAGCCAGGAGGTGAAGCTGGTGGGCGCAACAATAAGGTGCGGGGGCAGGTGGCGGGTGGTGGGTGGGTGCTGGTTGGGGGGTTGCACCTGGATGCGTCTGCAGCTTGCTTCATCCCTCTACTGCCCTGTCCCCCGACCTGAGTGTGCCAACTTGCGTTTCTACTCAATACCTGCACCTGCACCAGCCCATCAAGTTCTTGCCTGCCCATTCGCCCACCTGCAGCTGCGAGGGTGCCAACAAGGGCGGCGTGCTGAGCGGCGAGATGCGGCGCAACCCGCATGTGCAGAGCTATGTGGTGGCCACTGACCAGGTGGGCGGGGGGG
>JAAMXP010001517.1:0-12208 GCA_019693395.1 Ettlia oleoabundans | reverse complement strand
CCCCGTCTCCATCCCCACCCCCAAGGCGGCCGCTGCCCCCGCTGCCGCCCATCCCTTTTGGCGGCTGCAAGCAAGCACGCGACTTTATTTTAGATGATGGGTCCATGTGTGCCAGCCGCTGCAATGCACGCCTGCTAGATTTGGAGGCAGGCAGCAACATGAACCCCCTGGTGTACACAGGTGGGCGCTGAATTGCAACCCTTTGTTGGTTCATCCCATCATATTGTTGTCCTACTGTTAGGAGTATGGGTCCAGACATTCAACCCTGTATGTGTTGTGCTGGATCATGGGTGGGGTGGGTTGTTGATGGACGGGACCTCAGAGGCTTGTGCTGGCTCGATTGCTGTGCTGTGCTGTGCTGTGCTGTGCTGGGCTGTGCTGTGCTGATAGGTACCTAGCTGTCACAACATTGGGCCCACATCGCTGGCAGTCTCCCTGGCTCCCAATCACTGCCAGCGGCCAGCAGCCAACTTTTTCCGCTCCCTTCTGCCGGGACCTGCCTCCCCCCACCCACATCTCCCAAACTCATGTCCAATGCTCTGGCAAACCGAATGCTTTCTATCGATTCTACTCTCGTGTGTATCACGCTGCATGGTGTGCAGGGCTGCTGAATGTCATTTGCTGCGACTGCCAGTTCCAGGCACCCCTCAAGCCGCCACCCCCCAGTGAGTGCAACATCAGCACCACCAATAAACTTTGCAGCAGGCCAAGCTAGAAGTGCCACAGGGGTGGAAGGTGGCACCAGTATCCCCTCAGGCACTTTCATTGCCACTTGCGCAGGCTCTGCCTCATGTGTGTCTCTGTGCCACTCCGTTCTTTAGTCGCCTGACAGTGGCAGCCTGTTTGTGCAGCCAGCCGGCCAGTCAGCCAGGCAATGCATGTGGGCTGGCCCTGCTGTGCACCATGTTCCCTGCCTGCCGCCCGCGTGGCCCCAACTTGGGGGGTGTTACCACGCCTTGCAATAAGCGCTTTCTCAACAGAAGCACGCTTTTTATGTCCCTGGTGCAGGGCCGCCACCCCCCGCCCCACCACCACCAGCCCGGCAGGTGAGCAGCAAAGGGCGCATCTCACCCACTCCTCTGTTTATATATACCTAAAACCGTCTCAAGCACAGCACACCTACCAGGTTATGTGCTATTTAAATTCGGGGCGTGGCGGCATCAATATTACGCCCACATCCACGACCTTCATTATCCTCTCCGCCCCCCCTTTCCCTTCCATACTTATGCCCCGCAGCTGGTCAAGGCAATCCTCAGCTTACGGGTGGCCACCTTCCCGCTGACCCAGCAGCAGCAGGACGCCGCGCTTGACGTGCTGGCGAACATCAGCGGTATAGGCACGGATACAGCCTGGGTGTACCGCTCCCAGCAGCCCTCCACAGCAAATAACGTGCCGCTGCTGCCCGGCACTGGCGGCTCCGAGCCGCTGGCAGTGTCGCCCGGGGCGGCAGCACGACGCGGTGAGTTCGAGCTGCTGCTGCTGCTGTTTGTGCTGGGGTCCCTATGTTGTTGGCGTTGCTGCTGAGCGGGTCGGGTCTGGTGGAAGTGGTGCTGGTTGTGTGCTCCTACCTTGCTGGTGTGGTACCTGGCTGGATGTATGGAGGCAACACATGCGCCGCTGTCCCCCCATCCCCATTTTCCTCCCTGCTTGCAGCTGTAGCGCGTGCAGCAGGCAGCGGCTCACCATCCCGTCGGCTCATGCTCCACGATGGTCGGCGCCTGCAGCAGCACCTGTCACAAACACAGCGAGCTGGGTCTCACTCACCCCACACTCCAGCCAGCCTGGCAGCGGCTGATTTAGATGGCGGCAACGCCACCGGGCTGGGCAGCGAGGGTGGTCCCTCAGAGGCAGCAGAAGCAGTCACAGCACTTGACTGGTACCTGCCACCAGACCTTGCCGCCGCTGTGCCTGCTGAGGTCACGGGAGTCTATTTTTTCGGTGAGTGACAGTAACACCAGCTCCCTCTGTATGAAATATGATTTGTCAGCATTGCAGATAGGAAGTGGGTAGATGAGGAGGGTTGACCCGTACTGCCTGCCGTCTGTCCCTACCAACAACAGCACGCCCTGTGCTGCAAAGCCCTGCTTGTGCACTGTCAGGCATTGAATGAAACCTTCCTATCAACAGCCACAGGCCCGCATCGCCCTTCTTCTGCTCTGCTCTGCCATATCTCAACATGAACCCGCACCCAACCCCACACACCCTTGCAGCCGACTCTCTGGTTGTGTTGGATGAGATCGAGTCGGTGATCCGCTCCTCTTATGCCGCATCAGACAGCGGGCAGCTCACTCAGGAGTTGAACGCGCAAGGTGGGTGCAGTGGGCGCGCAGTAGGCTGTACTTGCGTTGTGTAGACGCGGCATGGACAGCCGGTGCGGTGGGTCTGTGGTGTAGTCAGGACTTCCAGGGGTTTATGGTGCAATGACGATTTCCAAGCGGGTATGGTTGTGGGGTGCGGAAGTCAACATCTCGGCTTGTGTTGTAATACGCCGTTTTTTCTGGATCGCACTGCCTTGTTTGCGATACAGGTGTGCCCACCGAGGCGGCTGTGGTGCTCTATGTCGGCACAGGCACGCCTTACTTTGCCCGCAGCCCAGTAGCCGCTGGCGAGGCCAATGCTCAGAGCGCCGATGGCGACGACAGAGGCGGCAGCGGCAACACGGGGCTGATTGTGGGGATAGCGGCGGGTGTGGGGGCCGTGCTACTGCTCACAATAGGTGAGCAAGTTGAGTAGAAAGGGGTCGCTGGCAGGTGATTGCGGGTTTACATGCAGGGTTCTGACATTATGCCGGTTGCCAGCCCAGACTGCCAGCTCCATTCATGAGTGTTTCAGCGCTCCAGCCTGGGGGGCCGGATATTCAGCACTGAGGCCAGCCAGGCCCTCACTTTACCCCCAGATGCCCGTGTGCCATGCTCTACGCCTGCCTGCATGCCCGCCTTCCTGTCTGCCTTCTGCCCAACTTTTACCTGCCTGCCTGCAGTGCTGGTGGTCATTCTCAGCAAGCGGCGGCAGAGGAGGGAGCAGGAGGTGGCAAAGCGGGTGACGGCTGGCGGGCCCAGGCCTTCCAAGCGGGTGATGGCTGTCGCTGCCAGCCCCTCGCGTCCCGCATCCTCGGCCAGCATCCACTCCATGCAGCAACTCCCGGCTTCCCACAAACAGCTACCCTTGTAGGACCAGTTGGTGGTAGCTGGCACACACGGCGTCCAGCGGGGCTTATGAGACGTGTGGCTCCTGGTCCTTCTGCTGGGTGGCACGTGGCGTGCTTTTGGCAGGCAAGCCCTAAATGACTATCAAGAATACGACTGCATTGGCAGGCTATAACTTTTCTGTGCTGGTGGAAAACACACTGGGTTATTTGACCGTTGATCCTCTGCTGTCGGACTTGGCTGGTTGAACAATTCACCCGCTGCGGGTTGGTCGGCTTTTTTCCGCGACAACTTTGACGTGATGACAGGCATGTCGGCTGATTATATATGAACCCGTCAGACCAAACCCTCAACTCCTTGTTTATGTGGCAGGTTCCCCCTACCCACACACAGCCAGCAGTGTTCCCTCATGCCTTCATCCGCTATCCGCTCGCCTGCTGCCAGCAACTTGCCAAGCTGCCCACTTGCCCATCCCGTCTGCTTATGTCATCACTTTCTGTGACTGATTCGTCTTGTTGCGCTCCATGCATGTTTTCTCTCAACCCTGGCCATGCAAGTCTTCCTTTTTGCTCTTCTTGTGCTATATGTTTTGCATCGCTGAATAAGTATCTTGTGGAGGCAGTTGCCTACTGTATTGTTTGTTTGCAGGCATGTAAATATGCTTGTGAATGAAGCTTGAGCACACTTCCGGACGGAACCAACTTTGCACACTGGGCAGGGTTCACAAGACAGCCAGCTGCTTTTGCTGTCCTGTGCCTCATTGCAGCTACCGGTGCCGCCGGCGCCGCCGCCAGGGTGGCACGTGCTTGTCTGCCCAGGGAAAGCCATATTCCGCTACAGGGAAGGTTTGACAGTTCTCTCGGTGAGTTTGTGGACGCCGAACACACAATGCGCGTGCATCAGAGGATCGACCCGCCGGACGGTTCCCGCCGCTGAAGCCTCTGTCGCAGTGGTGAGGCCGCCTTTGCTCTTTGGAAGTGAGACATGTTTGTTCAACTTGCCGCCCTCCAATCACTGCGCAACCGGTATACCGCTTCCGGCATGGTGCAGGTCTTTTTGATGCAGGCCGCTTGACTTGGGAACGAGTGTCATTCTTGTATCATTGGCCCACACAGGCATCTGGAGCACGTCCCGCACATGCCGCCGCAAAACTTCTGCCGCCTTACGCCGCCACCAGCGGCGTGCTGCCTGCAAGCAGCCGCGTTGCTGGCCTGCACGCTGCTGTGCGGCCTTGCAGCCAGCCAGGGTACCTGTGATGCGCCAGCTCATTTCACCGTACCAGATGTTGACGAATGTCAGCTAGAATGCTCCTCCCGTGGGGCGGCAAAAGGTGCTGGGTGGAGCGGCGAGCCTGCCACCTACACAAGCCCCTCTGGCAGCCTGTGCTGCGAGTGCAACTTCCGCTCTGCTGAGACCTTCAAGGTGGTGCTCATGCTGGGTGGCACCCTATATCCATTGAAGCTGAAGCACCAACTTGCAGTACAAGATGTATTGCTGGGGATTGTGTTTGAGTTTTGGACGTGGCGCCACTCTCAGGTGGGCAGCGAGGACGGGTAGGTGACTAAAATTGCGCCATTCCGCATGCAGTTGCAGTGCCGCCGTGTGTCTTGCGCTCTACCCCCGGGATTGAGTTTGTTGTGAGTAGTATTTCCCAAGCTGACGGTGTCCATCACCTCCACTGCTGCCGGGTTTGTGCCTCCAGCCGCTCACCGTGGACAGCTTTGACATTGGGGATGAGGAATCCCCAGGTAAGGCTGCCTGCTAGCGCCATACACTACTTGCCTGAGTCTCATCAGTCAACTGCTTCTGCAAACATGAACCTAAAATGACATGGCTCTGGCTTTCAGATTCTACCTTGGCATGTACTCAGGCAGGAACCACACACTGCACAATGCACTCTGTTGCGGGACTTCCCCCCGGTAGTACGGGTTTCATGCACCAAACATGCCTTCCGCTGCACCCAGATCCTTCCTTTTGCTGCGTCATGCTGCCGCCACTTGAGAAGATGGCGAACCTCCAGGCAGCAGACGCCGTCGCCTGCACCAGTCCGATTTAGCCGATGAGGCCCACGAGCAGTGGTGGCCTGATGTCCTTGACACAACCTGGCTGCCAGCTGACACACCTGATGGCATGCTGGCATATGTGGACGCCGCTCTGCAGGTGCACGCACGCTGTGCTGCAGCAGCCGTATATTGCTGTATCAACGGTCAGTGGCAAGTGGCGCTGCCTGATCAAAGTGGCTGGCAGCCTGGCCTGCCTGCCTGCTTGTGAGGATTGCAGGCGGCAGTCTCGTCCTGCTGCACTGCCTTCATGCCCAATGCCCTGCCCACCCAGCCTGCCTGCCTGCCGCTACTCCATGTATGCAGGCGGGCAAGGAGGAGTTGGCAGCCGCCGAGCTGAGTGACGCATCAAGCAGTGGCAACCTCACAGAATTGCTGCGAGCCGCAGGTAGGGTGGCTGGCTGCTGTGCTGCTACGCAATGGCTGTCCGTGCACTCGGGCTGCGGAAAGAGAAGATGACGTTCATGGCTGGCGCTGGGTTGCCCCTGCTTATTAGTCAAGTGTCTGTGCGCGTGTTCTGTCAGGCACAAGCTGGTGAGTCCCACAGGCAGGGCTGCTCTGCAGGTCTTTGACAAAGTTGGCAGTCTTCCAGACTGTTTGAACCCCACCTGTGCTGCAGGAGTGACTGTTGGCGATGCCGCCGTCCTGTATGCTGGCTTGGCTACCCCAAATATGGCAGCTGTCCTTGTCGGCATAGATGCGACATCTTCGGATGCTGACAGTGGCAGCAATAATGGCGCCGGTGCGGACGGCAGGGGCAGCGACGACGGCAGCGGCAGCGACGATGCCAATGGCGGTACGTCTGAACATGGCAGTGACAGCGATCCTGTCGGTGGCAACGGCACTGGTACCACCAGCATCGATAGCAGCAACAATGGCAGTGACAGCACCAGCTCTGCACAACCCACGGATGCAGGCAGCGCAAGCGAGAGCATCATCGTTCCCCAAGGCAGCGAGAGCACAACCAGCAGTTCAACAATTATCATTGCCGTGGCGGTGGCAGCCGGCGTTTTGCTAGTGGCTGTAGCAGGCAAGTCGGGGGGTGTGCACAGTGGGATTGGCGCTACTGCCGCGCCTTGCTGGGTTCGCACTCAGCGTGCAAGATGCTGGCCAGGATGGCTGTACACCAGCATGACACGCCCTTTTACTGTTTAAGCTTGCTCATGCAACCCTCAACCCATGTTCGCATAACACTGATTCCTCTGCTGCAGGCGTTGCTATTTGTGTATGCCAGCGGAGACGGGCTGCCAGGTACTCGAGATGGGAACCGCCTGCAGCCATCCCAGCCCCTTATTAGGCTCTCCACCCAGGCTGGCTGAGCTCTTCATATAACATATACTTCGTGGTCCTGCTTGGTGGTCGGTCACACTGGTTTAACAGTCTGGTTTCAATGCAGTACTGCTGATCTGCTACCGTTGCCGGCAAGCAAGCGGGGGTTTGCGCGGTGGTGGAGTGATGGTCAGCT
Organism: Ettlia oleoabundans; assembly: GCA_019693395.1. NCBI lineage: Eukaryota > Viridiplantae > Chlorophyta > Chlorophyceae > Chlamydomonadales > Ettlia > Ettlia oleoabundans. The sequence goes on along the minus strand of JAAMXP010001517.1, from coordinate 5,537 downwards.
TCCCCTGGCTTCCCCTGGGTCCAGCTGCGTGATACTGTTGGCAGCTACGCAAACACCAGCTTGTTGAGATAAAAAGAGCCGACGGAGGAGTTGTCAGTGACTGTTTGACTTATGACCAACTCAACGACAAGTCGCACCCCTGAATTTGCACTCTTTCATTGCGTTCCTGATTTTTGTTGACCTGCCTGACCGTCGGCATGCACCTGTTGACCTCACACGCATGCATGGGTTGGCGGAAACCCATCCCTTGTTTTATCCATGTATCTTGCAGAGCACATTGGCTATGTAACCCAAAAGCTGGTTGCTCCGGAAGGCAGAGCCGCGAGATTTGCATGCTGCGCCCTGACAAAACGGAGTGTTCACGACGGTCACACGGGCTTTTGGCGCGCTCAAGGGCTTCTTTTCCACAAACGAACGTTGCAGGAGCTAGCCGCTGCAAGCTTGTTGCAAGCCGTCTGGGCACCGCCATCCTGAGATCCTTCCTGTCCTTGGTCCTCTAGCCTGGTTGCGAGGTAACGTCGGTCACTTCCGCGTTACAATTAGCTGGATGGACAGCAGTTGTGCGTCCACCCTGCTGCGCCCGCATGAAGCAGATGCCCAACGCGGTTGCACTACTTGAAAGCGGCAGGCTCGTTCAAGACCTTCTCTTGTAGACTGCATTAAGGCCCGAGCAATTCTTGTCTTTCAAGCGAAGCACCCGCTGCTGTCCGCTCCACCGCCACTGCTACTGCCGCTGCCGCTTCCTGCCGCCCCAGCAACTGGCGCAGCTGCCACCAAATTGACTTAAGCATGAGCATGTGATCGCTACTGGCGGCTGTTGTTATATGCAGGCACCCCTCCCAGATTTGATGGCCATCTTGCGAGGGCGCATGCGTCCTCAGCTGCTTCTCTTGGCGTTGATTGTGGCAGCGCTGCTGGTGCAACAATCCGCGGCCCAACAGGATGGCAATGCCCCAGCCCGCAACGAAGACGTCCGGGCAGGCGGGAACAACAATCAAGATGACACTCCTGCTCCGGCAGAAGATGATGGTGGCGGTGCGGGAGGGCAGCAGGATGGCAAAAATGCCGCGGCTCGCGAGGAAGACTCCAAGACATCCGGCGGCAACAACAAGGATGACACTCCCGGCCGAGATGGCGGCAACAATCAAGAGATCGACGAAGACAAAGATGGCAAAGCGGCTCAGGACGACAAGGATGACAATGCAGAAGGCAAGCAGGGTGACAACCCACCTGAGCCTCCCAGGAGAAACAGGAAGCGGCCACCGCCGCCAGCGCAGGATGTGGAGCCCCCTACGCCTGTGCCTGCGCCTGTGCCAGAGCCCATTCCTGCCCCGCCTCCCCCTGTCATCAACCCGGAAGACACAATGAAGCTCATATTGAAGATTGCGGGCGCGTCATACCCACTTTCCGACGACCAGCTGCAGGCAAGCTGCCCGTATCGTAACTGCCCAATGCGCACCAATGCCGGCAGTGCCAACACGCATGGTCCGCCTGCACAGCACCTTGCTCTATCTGGGCATGTCAGCTGTGGAAGCCTGCTTCTTAACAATTGCACCCACAGCTGGAGTAGCTCTAATTCCTCACCAGCACAAATGCATGGTTGGGCGTCAGCCGCTGTCACACGTCGGCATAAGCATGGCTTGAGGCATCATGATCATATCCAGTACTTTCCTCCCACTTGCATGCAGGCTGTTGTCAGATCCCTGAACAACTACACCGCTCCTGTGGAATTCAGCTGGCGGTGGCAGCAGGCCTCAGCACCCGACGGGCAGCCACAGGTAGCGAACAGTGTGGTTATCTACCCACCTCCACCTCCGCCCGCGGAGCAGCCCAACAACGATAATTCCAACGGAAACGACAGAAATGATGACAATAATGGTAATGGCAGCGGTAACAACAATGACAACGGCGGCGGCAACAGCAACGGCAATGGGAATGACAATGATCGCGAAGGCAACGGCGGCGGGAATGACAGGGAGCAGGAGAGGGAGCGGGATAGAGAGGAAAATAACAACCAGAACCAGGGTGGCAACAACCAGGGGGATAACGACGGAGGGAACCAGCGGCGGCTGCACCGCCTGCTGCTGGTTGCTGGGGTGAGGCGTGGCTTGCAGCAGGCGGAGACCGCCTCCGGCGTGGTGCAGTGGTGGCCGGAGGTGGAAGTGCCACGGCCCCTTACTTCAGGTGAGCAATTTCTTTGTAGGAAGGCAACCCTTCGAAGTGTACAGTGCCGCAGCACCACACTTGCAGCTGTGGTGCTCATGGTCTGTGCAGCAGCGCTCATGTGCGCAGCCTCACCCTTGGCTGCTGAGTGCTGGCGTGTTTACAGGCTGCAATAAGCTACTTCGCTTGGAGTCTTGTATGAGATTGTCAACTGGAGTTCACCTGTGGTGACCCTGTCGCCTGCCGTGCAGATGGGGTGTATGTGTTTGCTGATGCCCAGGCCACGCCCGTGCAGCAGCCAGGGGCGATGATAAACCTGAAAGCAGCCACCACCCAGGGCCTGCTCTGCAATACCTTGAACTCAAACGGAGGTGAGCAGCTGGCACAGGGCGCTGTTAATTGCGTGGCCAGCTATCAGTTTTTGGACCAAACGCGGGTCGCTGCCCGTTGGCTCAGCTGCGGCTGCAAGCCCAACACCTTTCAATCTGGCCGCCCCACAGGGGCCTGTCGCAGGCTGTTCTCTGCTTCTGCGATTATGCCTATTAAGTTGTGCCCCTCACACTTTCTGCTTTCCCTGCCCATCATGCTTGCGCAGTTCCTTGCACAGCAGCGATCATAGCAGCTGAGGGCATTGGCACGGACCGCATCAGCGTTTTTGCGGGCGCAAACGCCGAGGACGACATGGTGACTACCAGCAGCAGCGGGTTCAGCACGGCGGCGCTCGTTGGGATCTGCGTGGGCGCGGCGGTGGCTGTGGCAATCGTGGCGATGGGTGGGTGCCGATGAGAATAATTTAGCTTGGCCAGCACTTAGTATGATTTGGCGGCATTGCTGTCTGGCAACCCATGCCGTTGCGCATTACCTTCGAGCCTGTGCATTGCACCCTTCTTTGTGTGCCACTGATGCACTGTTCCTGCAGCTGTCCTCCGTTCTTTGCTTTCCTACACCCTTCCTCCAGCCGCAACTCCTACTCTGGAGGCTGCAATTGATTCTCCTTCGTAAGCCACTGCCCTCCATTGCGGCTGCTGCAGTGGCCTACCTGTTTGTGGGCTGGCGGCGGGAGCGGCGCATCACTCGTGCCGCCACACAGCGCACCAAGTCGCGGCGCGTGGAAGTGCAGCCTGATGAGGAGTCCAAGTGGCGCCAGATGTACAGCGCCCGCATGGTGGTACGTGTGACAGAGGGCTCAACTTACACTTAACTTCCCGCTTTGCTCTCTGGTGCTCTGGGCTGACCTGGGCGCAGGCTGGGGGTGCACTGGGCATCAGTTGTTGCTGTTGTGAAGGCTGGATCAGATCAACTCATCCATCCCATTTCGGGATCCCTCACGTTCCTATGTACACCCGCTGCCCCTTTGGCTCGCTCATTTGTTCTGGCCTTCCTGACCCTGCTGCAGGACAGCATGCGACGGGCAGAGGACACGGCAATGCGGCAGCAGGCTCAGAGCAAGGGCCCCTCGTTTGTTGAGGCTCAAGACCGCGCTTTTGCCGCGCAGGCGACAGCAGCTGACCGCCAGCTCACGACGCAGATGTCCAGCAAGAAAAGCTGTGAGTGCTATGCCGTGCTGTGCTGTGCTATGCTGCACCATTCTCCCAGCAGCTGTAGCATCCTGGGAACTGTCCACTTTCCTGTTTGTTACGGGCTCAAAGGGCAGAAAAGCCAGCGTGCCAGCAATTTATTAGGAATTAACGGGCAGGAAACTATGCCACGTTGCAAAATCGTGAACTGATGCTTGGACTGAATATGTAGCTGTCCGCCGATCCCTGTCTCTGCTGCTGGTGCAGTCAGGCGTGGCACGCCTCAGACGCCAGCCACGGAGCTGAGCAGTGGGACAAGGCTGGACATGGAGAGCCCAGATCAGAGGTGGGTCGACTATATATAGCTTGTCTAGTCTGGAATGGTCTGGGCTGTGGCTGGGCTGGACTCGCTGACCTGGGGTGGGCCGCATATTTGCCTGGCTATCTGCTTGTCGAAGGGCGAGCAGGAAGTTAAAGAGTTGTTGGCTAATGGAAGCGGGTGCTAGTGAGTTGATGCGGTCCTGATGGGCAGCCCTCAACCCTGCCTGCTGCTGCTTGGTGCATGCTTGTTTGTGGGTAAGAAAGCCGCCCTGTTTGCCGTCTCAATAATGCAGCTTGATGACGGGTAGCGAGTTGTCATCACCATCGCCTTCGCTTTCCAACTCTGGACGTACCACGAGCCTGAAGAGGCTGTTTGGTGGCGGCGGCAGCAAGTGATCTGCCCCGGACCCGCTCGCCCGATAGCCGGCAGGCAGGCAGCTCTGCATTCACCCAAGTTGAGCGCTGGTGCCAGCTTTTCAATAGAATAAACTCAGCAATCTAGGTTCACCTATTTAATGTGCACTCAAATGCCGATCTGTCCAGTGCTTTTCATCCAACTCAACCTGTACTTTGCCGCTTGCCCAACTACTGGGCACCTTGCGCCATGCCGCCGGCGCCCTGGTGGCGCTGCGCAAACACAGCTTGCACGACCCTCTTTTAGCATCTTGCATTTGTGATGCTTGTACTTACAACGTCCAGCCGAGCAGAAATCAAGGCATGCATCTCTCCAATCGGAATATGGAATCTCGCCGAGTTGGCGCTCGGGCGCTCTTACGAGAGATTACAACATTGGCTCATTCGGCGCCGTTCAATTTAGCATTGGTTTGGCAACCTACCGACCATTACCGCTCTGTGTTTGCTGGAACAGCGCGCCAAGTGCCCGCACCCAGTCTGCGCGCACTCAAGTCTGCTGTCTGGCGGCGCATTCGCGGCGCTCGCCATTGAGGTTGTCGCAAGCTTTTCACCTGCAAATTGAGTGTGCCTCGTGCCAGTTGCTTCGGCAGGGACTGCCATCGGCTGGTAGTCGAACCTACACCCCCGCATGGCAGACAAAGCGCCCCCCGCGGGGGCCGTCGACCCCCGCAATGTTGATGTGGAGGCGCAACACACTGTCAGCAGCGAGCCGCAGACTGGCGACGGCGTTGGTGATTCTGCCGCCACTGTTGTGGCCGCAGACGGCGACCGTCCGCAGCACGGCGGCTTAGTGCACCGCAACCCCACTGGCAGCAGTCAGGTGGAGCTCATTACCAGTGGCTCCAATGGCAACGCAGGCGATGGTGACAAGCCCACCACCAGCGAGAAGGCAGCCGCCAGCGAGGCACCCAGCGAGGAGGCGGTGGTGGTGCAGCCCGCCACCTACCGCGAGATTGCCAAGCATTTTGGAATACTTGGCTGGACTGCTTTTGGCGGCCCAGCAGCCCACATTGCCATGTTCCAGAAGCTGTTTGTGGACAAGCTGCGGTGGTGCACCTACTTGGTTTTTACAGAGCTGCTGATGCTGGGGCAGTGCATGCCGGGTGAGGCAGAGGTCAGAAG
>JAAMXP010001511.1:0-17684 GCA_019693395.1 Ettlia oleoabundans | reverse complement strand
GGTGGGGGGGATGCTTTCAATTTCAGGGGCATCCCTATTAAGCGCCTCTGGCAGTGAGGCCGCTGCCCGGGGGTGGTGCCCTTCTGGGAAGGGGCTGCTTCCAGGTTACCGAGCAGCTTACTGAAGTTTTGCCTCTGCAGTGCGGCTGGGTCAGGGCAGGGGACCGATGCCCTTCAAGTGGGGCGCCATGGCGGCTGAAGGGGCAGATTGATGCTAAGCAATGACACGCAGCGGAAAAAGCTCAGGCTGCTGTCTTCCTTATCCTAGTTATCTACTGCCTATGCATCTCTGCAGATCCCACTGGCCTTGCTGTCAGCCACCCCTCCAGCAGCTGCCATCGACAACGGCAGCACCAGAACCCGCAACATCGGCGGCAGCAGCGGCGGCAGCCGGGCAAAAGCCAGCAGCACTACAACAACTACCGCCGCCATTGCCCTAAAGCCGATCGCCGCCTACTGCTTCTACTGGGCTGCTGGCGTAACGGCGCTGCTCCAGCTGCAGCAGCTGCTGACGCCTACTGCTGCAGCGCACCTGGACAGCTGGCTAGGCCTGGCTGGCTGGCAGGCGGCAGTACCTTATTCCAGTACCTCCAGCAGTACCAGCGGCAGTGATGCCCGTGCTGACCCGGACCAGCTGGCTTGGGTGGGAGCCAGGACAAGCCAGCAGCCATGGCACATGCGCCACACGCTGCTGCTCCCTGCCGCCTCGTTGCAGCCTGGGCTGGGACTGCACTGGTATTTGCTGGCACAGACTTTCCCTAGATTCAGGCAAGCTGACCTTAGCTGTGGTCTCTCGGTTGTCTTGCGCTGCTAACCCTGGTAATAACCCTGCTGCCCTTGCACTGAAGCTTGTTGGCGCAGACCTTGCCCAGCTTCAGACGAAAATGCCGCAGCTATGGCCTGATTACGTTCAGCATGGTGGTGCCACATCGTTCCGCTTGCAATGCCAACAGTGCTGGCACAGCCACGCCATCACAAAACCCCTGCAGCTCACTTGCCGCGACTACCTGGCCCAGCACCGAGTGACTGTCGCCTGCCACCTTTCTTCTTTTCTTGTTCCAGGGCGTTTTTCATCTACGTCCTCCAAGCCCTGCCTGCCGCCACCATGCTGCCGCTGGCTCTTCGCTTCCCACACCAGCCTCAGCTGCTGCTGTCGACCGGCGCGCTGCTGCGCTGCTTGCTGCACCCACGTCCGGTGCCAAGCATGGCGGCGCTCGCAGTGGTGAGCTGGCGCTGGCTGGCGCTTGCTGGCACCCCCATGCTGCTGCCATGCTGCTGCTTCTACCTGCCATGCTGCTGGTAGCTACCAGGGTGCTGCGTGCGGGCATAGTGCTGCCGTGCTGCTGCTGCCGGCTGCTGGCTTCCAGGCTGCTGCGTGCTGCTGCTGCTCCTGCTGTCTTCGAAACCCAGATGGTGCGCTAACCGGTGCTGCTGCCAGCTGCTGACCGCCCGGGATAGAGACGTCCCTGCTGCTGCCAAGATGCTGCTGGTTCCATGCTCTGCAGCGGGCCGTTGCCAGCTGCTGTTGCATGCAATCTATCTTCCAGCGTTGGTAAACTGTCGCTAGACCTCGTTCTACTCGGGAAAGCTTCCTGCTGCATCAACTATGTCGCCTTTGCAGCAAGTGGCTACATTTCTTCCCCCTTCCATCCCTTTTCTCGAAGTGTATTGCTGTAAGGTCACAATCAGCTGCCCTCCAACCGCCGCCTGCTCGTGCCCAGCGCAGGCCCTGCTGCCCCCGGCGCGGCCGCAGCTTGCGGCGGTTGGCGGGCTGGCGTGGCACGCGCTGGGACTGGCGGTGGCGCTGCTACTGAGCGACTCAACCTTTCAGGTGTGGTTCACGGATCTGATAAGGCACCAAGATGGCTGCCACCGGCTTTGACGCTGTGTCTCAGATAAAGTATCTTGTAGTATCTACCTGTCCACCAGTGCCATGTTGTTTCATTGGCTGCCTTTCAGCCGCATGTTCCATTGTGGCCGCTTGTTGGCTCTTTCTTATAAACTGCTGGTGATCGACAACACAGCCTGTTGCTGACTTCATACGGAGCTTGCTGTTGGCGATGAACACCCCCTGTTGTTAACTGAGTACACAACCTGTTGTTTGACCAACAATGCTCTCTTTGTTTGCAGCTCTGGCTTGGCGGCCGGGGAGGCAACGCCAACTTCTTGTATGGCATGAACCTGCTGTGGGGCGGGTTGCAGGTGATGCTGCTTCTCCGCATGTTGCGGGCGGCGGCACGGGGGGAGGCCAAGATGCACAAGGGGGACAATGGCAACGGCCCAACTGGTGGCGACAGAGGCCGTGGCGGTTGTGAAGGGCGGCAGCAAAACAAGGTTATGGATTAGGATTAGTAGTTGCTTTGTGTTTGCTGCAGTGCCCTGTCAGCCCTCATGCGCCCGTCCGCTTATTGGCATTTGCTGCCCATCCTACTTGTGCTTATCTCTTGCGCCATGCAAGACTGGGTGGCGCTGCGTCCGCCAAAAAGGCCACCAATCATTTACAACATTGGACATCACTGCCCAGCAGTAAGAAAATCAAGCACCATCGCGTGCCAATGGATTCGAGCAAAGCAATCTGACCGCATTTCAATGAGGAACAAGGGAATCACTAAGGGAATCAACATCAGTGTTCTGACTGGCAGGGCTCACTGATTGAGCTCTGCGTGAAACTGGAACGGCTATTGCAAGGCCAAGCGTGGGGAATATCTGCAAGAGATTCCAAGTTGGAACAAACAAAGAAGGAAGATTGGAAGAGTTGTGAGTCCAGGTTTGAAGGACTGAGGGCTGGGACTGCCTAATCGCTGCCGCTGCCGGCCTGCCTCCCATAACATTAAATGCACCAGCAAAGGCACCCCCCAGGGGTGCTCCTCTCACTGGCGTTCTCAAACTTGCCCTACGTTGTCATAATTTTCTTCTCTATTGCAACAGCCTCTCAGGCTGCATCTTGCCGCTGCCGGCATGCAACGGTGCACAGCATAGCTGCACAGGTCCACAGGTTACTATGGGGGCGTCATGTCCCCCCAATATGCCTACTGCTGCTTCTCGGCTTCCGGCAGGGGGAAGATGACCCGGCGGGTGGTCTCCACCACCGCCGCCGCCTCCTCAATCAAGTTCTGAGGCACGCCGGCGTCCTGCAGCACCTGGCCAAACAGCGCCTTGATGGCATCAAAGTGCGCTTCACACAAGCCTGCACGCAAGGAAGCAACGCAACGCACAGAAGCGATGGTTGAGTGTGACATTGGGAGACATTGGGAGAATCACAGCATCGCGCCGCAGTGTATTGCGGCGCAGTGCACTGGTGCTTGGGGGTGAGAACCTCGCGCCATGCTGTTCTGTTTGTATAAGCGGTCTGGCTCGTTATACCGCAGGTCTTTAATCAAGCCAAGGGAGGGTGCCGACCAACAAAGCTGCAGGCAACGTGTGGCTATCTGCCACTAAAGGTGGTGCAGTGGTGCAGGAGTTTCAGTCCATAGTACATAGAGGAACAGCAGCAGTGGCACACGGTGGCAAAGCACACCACAGCGCGGCGCAGCAAAAAGTGCAATGCATTGCAAAGCGCAGCAGCAATGTGCAGCATGGCATTAAACAGAAGGGCACAGCAGCGCAGGGCAGCACAGCATAGCAGGAGCTCAGCAGCCTCAGCGCTACTGTGCCGCCTCAGGGTCCTGCTGTGCCTGCTGTACTCACCATACTGGCTGATCAGCCGCTGGTGTGCTTGGAACAGCTTCTTCATCGGGTCGGGGTAACAGCTGAGGTAGTCGTCAGGGCCTACAACAGGTAGGGGCCATGCAAGGGTGGGAGCTGAGGTGACCGCCAGGGATTGCAATGGCGGCGAGGCAGCTCACGTGTAGTGAGGCCCTGCCACATGGAGGCAGTAGGCCCAACTTTGCACACCATGTGCGCTCTCAACGGCTGTGACAGATACCTAGGGACAGAAGACTCAATCGGGCAGATAGACTGTGCTAGCATTGAGACGAGTTTGAGGCAATTGATGCCCGCAGGCCGGGGTGAGGACCCAGGTAGCACCAGGGCAGACGGGTGAACGGTCGGAGGAATAGGTTTGAGATACACGGCTGAGGGTTGCCCGTCACCATGTGGCGCATTCTGCTGTGTATTGGTTTACTGGCACTGCAGCGTGCCGGCAAGATGCGTCAACGAGCGGCATGCGCCAACTGCAGCTCACCCCCCCGCTGCCCGGAAGGCGGCCCCACTGCCGTTCAGCGCTGCCATGCATGCGCCCGAGTATATGGCTGCCCCAGCCGGCAGCAATGGCACACCTCCCAGCGCAAAGTTGACAAACATGGTGAACATGCGGCGATGCCTGGTCATGTCCACGCCCTCAAAGAACTGGGCGGTGGCTGGGTTGGCCATCACACGGTCAAAGAAGTCATTCACCACCGCCTGCACTGCCTCTCCTCCCAGCTGGTCATATAGAGTGGGAGCAGACACCTCCTTGCTGGCGTCCTGCGCTGGCTTGGCGCCTGCAAGAGGGAGGGTCGCGGCGGCAGGAGGTCAGCCAACTAGCATCTGGGAGCGGCGGCGGTCTCGCCACTGATGGAGGCAGCTGGGACTGCAGATTGTGCCTGCGCTGCTGTCCTGCCGCTGGCATCTTTTCGCTGTCCGAATTGGTAGTGGAAGCACAAATCATCCCCCAGGCGGCCACAAGTCTGCTGTCCTGGATATCGAGCACATATTCACCACTGGCGGCCTTGCCTGCGGGCGTCTGAGAGGGGGCAAGAGCGTCAGTGGTCATTGTGTCTGAGACTTCAACGTCTACAACGCAAATGTGTGTTTGCGCGACCGAACAGGACTCTTGTGGTGTGAGCGGCTTGAGCGAGGCGGTCACGTTTGGAGCGGCTTGAGCCACAAACGTTGGGGCCAAGCGGGGAACGCTGTTTACAAAATTTGACGCCCAATGTTAAGACAACGTTGTGAGTGAATACACCATTGCCGCCCAACTGAATTGAGGCCACTTGGGGTGGAGAGGCACTTTAGAGGGCGTCGACGTACTGCAGCCCGTAGCAAACTGAGGAAACTGCCAATGGTCAAGGTCCACGTGGTGCGCAGTGCTCAACCAGTTGGGAAACATTGAAGGGCACCGTTGGTGCAAAGCATGCAGGCCACCTCCAGTGGCCAAGCCGCCAAGCCGCACATCGCATGCTGCCGCACCCGTCGCTGCCCTACCGCAGCACCATGCATCTGTACAAGAACCGTGGGGCCATTCACCAACAGTCTTGTACGAACAACAGCTTAGATGAGCGTGCAGCAGCGATCGGTCGCTGCTTGCAAGCAATGCCTGCATGGGTAGCCGCTGATGCGTCAGCACGCAGCTGCCGTCGCAGCGGGCATAGCAGGGAATCTTCTTCCCCGCGCCCAACGCTGTCGGAACGCTTTCCATCATACATTCACATATAATTATCGAACTGTCACATTCTGGGCACACAACTTTCAAAGCAGTCGAGCAGGGAGTCCCGTGGGCAGGCTGCCAGGGCTGGCGAGCGCTATGTGGCCTTCTGTCACAGCATCCACACCTTCAGCATCCTTGGGGGCGCCAGCAACTCGTGGTCAGCGGCCCGGTTCCGAGACGCGGGGGGGTCGGCTTGCGGGCAGCGGCTCCGTGGCCGCCCTGGCAAAGTTCTTTGAAGCTACAAACGCGCCACAAACGGTCGTAAAGCAGCGCCATCCATCGACCGTGCCGTCACAGCGGGGCTTGGGTCAGAGCAGCGCTGCCAACCAGCAAGCCAGTCATGACCCTGATGCCGAGCCAGAGCCAGGCAGCACAGGCTCTCTGAAGCAGCGCCAGCAGAAGCGGCAGCGTCTGGCAAGCGAGGCAGACTCTGAAAAGGGCCAGCAGCTGTGGACGGCAGGTTTGGCACCCAGCCGTGAGGCCAGTTCGGATGCTGAGGCCGCCCGCGAGGCACGGCTGGAAAAGATACGCGCCAGGCAAGCTGCGCAACAACCCTGCCCTACTCTAACCCCGCTTGAAATTTTGTTCTCGTGCAAGCTCTGCGCTGCTGACTGGTTTTGGCAGCACCCATTTGGTCAGCACCCATTTGGTCAGCTCAATGACAATAACTAAAAGCAGCACCCACGTCCCAGCTGCCTTGGGCTGATTGCGTCTACTGTGTCATTGATGCGGGTGCACGTCATGGCCGGCTGCAGATTTGGCACCAAGCCCTTCCTTGCCGCCCGCCAGCTGGAACCAGAGGAGCTGCGTTGCCAGCTGGATGCCACTAAGGCAGATCTGGACGAAGATGATTGTGAGTAGACCTGCTGGCAGGAATCCCGTGGCGGTCTATTCTCGCATCCTACCTCTTCCTTGGCTGTCACAGCACCCACAATCAAACCATCCCTAAAGCTAGTCTGGTTGAGAAGCAACTCACCAATAATCTTCCTGCCTGTGCAGATATTATGTACCGCTGGGAGGGCCTGCCCATCTTGCTGAGCCAGACCAGCAATGCACACTGCCTCAACTGGGTGCTCTCTGGGCAGGTGGATGTGCCACACTGCTGCTGGATTGGGATGGCAAGCTTCTGGTGCCTTCTGTATCCTATACATCGTGGCATCGAGCGATCGAAAATTTTCCAGCCACCTTGCCAAAGGCTACTTTAGACAACCCTTTGGGAGGCTGCTAGCCCACTCCGCCATGTCGTGGATCACCCTCCCTGCCTTTTTGTGCCCCGCGTTGCCAATGCAGAGCGGAAGCGTGAGCATTGCCTCGTCCCTCACCCACATATTTGTACTGGGTGCTGGGCACACAATCTTCCTCGACGAGGCGGATGCTGTGCATGCTGTGCGCGATGAGTTGGTGAGTAATTGCCCAGCCCCTGCTGCCTAACGTTTGCCAAACTGTTCGTTGTGTTAGCAAGCACCATTCTCCACATCAAATACAGGACAGATTTGTCAACCTCAGTCTATGCATGCGCCTACGAGGCGTCCTCGCTCTTCTTCACTGTGCACCCTCATGGCATGCGGCCAAATGCTGCCCATGAGTGCAGGGTGTGTTCATCAGGCTGGGCTCCACTGGTCAGGCCTCCTCAATGTCCCTCAAGGTGCCAGACGAAGCGCTGGCGGCAAAGATTGTCGCCATTCTAAATGCCCGAGCGGCTACACGTGCCACGCTGCGCAAGCGGGCCGAGGCTGGTGGACATGAGGAGCAAGAGGTGTCGGCAGGCATGCCGGCGAGCAAGCAATAGTATCCGTCAGCAGAAAATGTAAACCTACTGTAGTGAGCCGTCTACCACTGAAAAGATATTCTGTGCTTATGACCTAATCCTGCTAATACCTTGCTATTGTTCCCTGCAGCCTAGACTTGCCACCCTGCCCACCGCAGCTGGTTCTAGAACTGTCTTGTAAATGTTACAGGCAAGCGACCAAAATGGCAGGGTAGGGTGATGCAATGCATTGTTGCATTTGATGAAAAACTCGAAAAAGGCAACGCAACAAAGTGTGCATCGCTGAAGCTCATCTAACCAGGGGCGTGCATGCCGCTACGGGATTTGAAAGGGCAAAGGGGCCACATATGTAGCACAGCACAGCCAGCTGTCAAAGTGGCAAGCGTCGCAGAAACGTATCCGTGACAGGTGCGATTATCGAAAATCAATAATCTCCTTATTAAAAATCCTCCACTCCAAAGGCCTTGTGGCTCCTGAGAGCGAAGTAGAGGATGCAGCTAGCGAATTTATGAAGCATGATGGTGGAGTGGGCAGGCGCCCCACCGAAACTAAAGCATAGGAGAAACAATTGATAAGAAATGGAGACTGGCCCCTCAGCCAACCGAAAAATTTGACCAGCGAAAGCTCAAGGCAACACAATGTAAAGGTACGAGGATACAACTTATTAGCGGATCCAGCGCGCGAACGCAAGCCGCAACGTGCTATGATGGAATGCAAATGTCTGCTGCTGCTCTGCCACTCCATGCCGCTCCAGCTTACAGCTGCAGGTCCGATTGCAGTGGGAAGATGATCTGCCAGGTTGATTCTACCACCACCAGAGCCTGGTCGACCACATGCTGCATTGCGCCAGCATGCCGCAGGGTGTCCCCCAACAGCGACTTGACGGCATCAAAATGGCTCTCGGTCAAGCCTGCAGGTATTTGGATCCAGGACCGTGGGCAGGCAGGCAGGACAGCGCGAGTGCGCGCTTGAAACACAATAAGTAAAAAAAACAAAACGACAGCAAGGCAGCAAGAACCACTAATTTAGCAAACCCCACAGCGCGGGATGAGAGTTCTGATGATAGCAAAATTGCAGCTTGGTTGCGGCACTTTGGTGTGGGTGCACCAGCTTTGCTGAGGCGGCCGGCGCACGGAAGGAGTGCAACTTGAAGTGCACGTGCTGCAGCAACGCTTCTTGAAAATGCCCCGTACTGTTTTGTCTGGCCTGTCCCATCCCATCCCACCCCATTCCGTCCCGTCTGCTCGGCTTACCAAATTGACCGATGAGCCGCTCGCGTGCATGGTATAGCTGAGGCCAGGGCTTTGACACATGTTCCACAAACTCATCCGGGCCTGCAAGGAATAAAACAAGACGTGGGCACAGCCTGGTCAAATGCCGCGTTTGCTGCTAGGCAGGAAGCACACATGCAGCACCTTCCATACACTGGAAGCCCAAGAAACCCGTTGGGGAGGCGCACTTTTTGTCTGCTGCCGCCTCCGCATCAAACCAGAAAGGCAGCAAAGAGCCCTGCCAGCAACACTGCTCCTGCGAACGTAACGCCCCTCTGCACCTGCTGCGCTTCCTGTCGCTGATGGACATGCAGATGCAAACCGCAACTCACCACCCAGCACGTAGGCCACGAAGAGCAAGAACCAGCGGTGCAGCCCAGCCGCGCTAACTCCCTCGAAAACCCGCGCAAGGACTGGCATGCCCAACACACGCGCGCGAAACTCATCCATAACCAATTTCACCGCCACCCCGCCAAGCTGCTCAAATAGGGACGCTGGAGGCAGCTGCTCTTCCATTCCCCCGTTGGTTTCTGCGGATGCAGCTGCGCTGCCCAGGCGGGGCAGGCTTGATGCGTTGGTCTGCAGAGAGGCTCTGCGGGACGCATGGATGTGCTGCCCCTGCTGCTGCTGCTTGGAGTCGTCGAATAGGTGCTTGCTGTGCTCGCTTGCCGTGTGCCAAGGGCCTGGCCATTGGCCAGCGCCCTGGAAGCACATCTTGGCAAAGTCTGCTGCCAGCTCCGCAGTTAGCTGCCTGGAGATCTGCTCCTCCTCCTCCTCCGTGCCTTGCGCAGAGGTGGTGCACAGGCTGTACTGCTGAAACAGGTCGGAATCCAACAAAGGCACTGTATCCACAGATATTAAGCTTATCGCCTCGCTGCCGGACCTGCAGGTGGGTACACGCACAAATAAATTTTTGAAACAAAGTGATCGGCGCGTATAGCCAGTAAGTGGGTGCATGCGAGAGGGGGCGGGGGCAGCGGGTGGGCAGCTATGGGTGGGCGGCAGCTGGGGGCACGCAGCTGGTGAACTGTGCTCTGTTGTGGGCGGTCATGCGTGCTTGTGCCCTACACGCTGCAGTCATGTTAAAAGTGTGCATGACATATGCAACAAGAGCCTGTGTGAGACCAAACATAATAGTGCCGAGGGTGTGGGGTGGACCCAGTGCGCCGAGGGGGCGGTGCCGCGCCGCCCTATTGCACCTGACTACGTGCAGCGGGACAGCCGCCCTTCTCACCTTCCCAACGCCATTGCCGCCATATGAAAGCCCAAGTCGGACCCCTTGTACGCTGACATGGTGCCGAGCGACCTGCAAGTCCCAAGGGCAGGCTGGGCCGTTGGAGGGCGCACCACGACTGGCTGCTAGTGGAACTACAATGCACCAAGTGACTTGCCACGGCTTGCCAGAGCAGCGCCTGCGCCGGCCTCTCACCTGGTCAGGTTTGCCAGTAAGGCTGGGCTCGCGGCTGGAGTCGGGCCAGAGCTTGCAGCGTTCTTTTGCCTTGGTTCAATAACGCCTAGTGTGCGACAGCCAACAGAACGAGTTTGGTTCGGGTAGCGTACCAGCACAACGGCCCAGCTGCAGCGGTCTCACACGCACACGAGTTCGGTGGGGCAGTTCTTGCTGTGTGTGCAAGCTTTCTGTGGTGAAAAAGTACAACAGCGCTGGCGTAACGTCATCCGTCATAGGTTGGCACGCTGGAAAGAGACCCAGGGCACGCCAGCGACGCCGTCGCCACCTTGCCTTCGGTGCATGGGAACATCACTGGCTACGCAGCCCCTTGAAGGTTAGCCTATCCCCATTCTGGTTCCCTCACTACATAGATGCTACAGTATTTGAGATCATGCTGTGATAACCCTTACTGGGCAGACAACAACCTGACCCGCCGTGGCTTCCATGCTCGATATGTGACTCCTCGTGGGCCGCCAGCTTCCTGTATATGTCCCGTTCATCGGATTGTAGAAGTACGGCTCTGAGTTGCCCAAAACCTGCTGTTTTTTGCCGCAATTTCAGCTGAGGGGCGAGGCAGCGCGCCCAGCCGCAAATGTCCCCTTTCAAAGCCTGCTGCTGAGCCGCCCATGGGAGTGCTCAGCAAGCAGCAGCGGCATGGCTCAGTCCTTGCCGCTTTCCCCTCAAAAGAGACGGGAGGATCCCGTCGATATCTTATTTCATCTGGTTACGGTTACAGAAAGAAATTTCAGCTCTGCCACAGAGCACAAGTAGGCTGGTAATATAATTTCTGTTAAGTACAAGTACAGGTCGTCTTGAAGTGACACGAAGCGAGGATTAGAGTGATTGATTGGAGAATGTGAATGGAAGTACTGTTAGGCCTGTCAGAATGGATGTTGTACACTAACAATCAAGTTGCTATCCAGAAGTCCGGCAAATAGGTGGTTAGTGCGTCACTTAGAGCAAGGGAGACAGGCAGTCACAGTTACCCGCCGTGCAGTTGGCTTCTGTGGGGCCTCACCTGCGCCGCCTACGCCCCGCCAGGTGCGAACCTGCTCTTTGCGGGGCCAGCGCCAGGAGCCGCTCGCCTCGGCTGTTGTTGCTGGGCCTCCATTCCGGGCAAGCCAAGCGCCCGCATGCTTTGCTGCTGCTGCTGCAGCTGGTGCGGGGTGGGACCTCCAGGAGACGCCGGCCCCCCGAAGGCCGCCAGTTCCAGGGCCTGCTGCGGCTGCGACGGCTGCTGCTGCAGGCCTTGCTGCCATGCGGCGGCCACCTGCTGTGCATGCTGTGCAGCGCCAGCTCCTGAGGGTGTGACTGGAGCGGAGTGCGGCGTGGGCATGGATGGCAGGCCGCCCAACACCCCGTTGGCATGGGCAGCACTCAGCTGGTGCTGCAAAGCTGCGGCAGGCACAGACAGCGAGGGGCGCACTCCAGCAGCCGCAAGCGCCGACAGCTGCGCAGGGTTGGACGAGCTTGCACCAAGAATGCCAGCCGCCGCAGCTGTTGCTGCCAGTGAGCCAGCTGCCGAGCTGGGCTGGTGCTGCAACTGGCCGACGGCAGCGGCGGTTGCGCGCTGCTGAGCCACACGCAGCAGCAGAAGCTGCTGCTGCTGCGGGGTTAGGCTGCCTTGCGTCCCAAGAGGCAGCTGCTGTTGCTGCTGCTGCACAGACAGGCTGCCCTGGCTAGTTAGCAGCTGCTGCTGCTGCTGCTGCACAGACAGGCTGCCCTGGCTAGTTAGCAGCTGCTGCTGCTGCAGCGGCGACAAGCTGCCTTGGCTGCTGAGCTGCACCTGCTGCTGTTGCAGGGGCGGCGGCGACAAGCTGCCTTGGTTCTTCAGCACTTGGTGCTGCTGCTGAAGGGAGAAACTGCCTTGGGGGCTAAGCAGCTGCTGTTGCCTAAGCAATAGGCTGGCCTGGCTGGCTAGTAGCTGCTGCTGCTGTTGGTGTTGCTGCTGCTGCAAGGGGGATAAGCTTGTTTGGCTGAGGAGCAACTGCTGCTGCTGCTGAGGTGCTAGGCTTCCTTGGCTGCCCAGTGTCCCTGCCGCCGCCGATGCCGCTGCCAAGGCAAAGGCAGGGGCTGACGCCGATCTATCAGCCATGGTAAATGCTGGTGGGGATGCTGGTGCTGATGCTGTCGCGTCGCCGCCCATGCCCATGCCCATGCCCGGCAGGGAGCTGAGTGAGTCCTGATGCTGAAGCTGTTGCATTTGCTGCAGCTGCCGGAGAAGCTGACGTTGCTGTTGCATTTGCCGCAGCTGCTGCTCCAGTGTGGGCGATGCAGCAGGGGAAAAGGCGCCAGCTCCCGCACTGGGCGTGGAGTGCGGAGAAAGCGGCGATGATGGGGTGCCCGTCATCGCCCTTGAAAGTGGGCTGATTGAGTTGGCAAAAGGCGAGCCGCCGCCTGCCGCCATGGCAGCTGTGGGAGTGAATGACGGCGAGCTGGCAAGGCCCTGCGGTGTGGATGGTGTTGACGACGAGGAGTCCAGCCGTGTCCAAGATGCGCCGCCGCCATTAGGGGAAGTGGCTGAACCGACTCGTACCGGCAGCCGGCCTTGCATGTGTACCGCGTCCTCTTCCGGGGACCCTGTGGCCAAGGGGTTGCTGACTAGGCAGCGGAGGCCCATGATCATCTCCCTCGCCTGTTGGGCTGCCGCTACGATGGAAGCCCGTGCGCGAGACAGGCTGCTGCTGCGCCGCCGCTGCCGCTCGCCAGCTGGTGGCTCCGTGGCAACTTTGAGTTTCTTCCAGCTGCTGTTCTGCTGCATTCCCCGCTGATCTCGATCCTCTTCATACGGAGGCTCTTTTGCCACGCGCACCGCGCCATCCCCGTACCCCGCGCCGATCCCCCGACCCTCGCTGTCGTCCGAGGATTGCGAAGAAACTTTCTTGCCCTTGCTGCTTTTGGGCGCCTTGCTGCTGGCGGCGGGCAGCTGCGCTGAGACGGCAGGTGCCGCCGCGGCCGCCGGGGCAGCAGCTTGCCGCCGGCTGCTGCAGAACAGGTAAGACAATACGCGAATAATGATGGACAGGTAGCCAGTCTTCCACAGCATGAAGATCCCTCCTAGTCCAATGATTGGTCCCAGAACGGCGGAAAGGCCCTGCAGGCAATGAGCGGGCATGGTAGCATGGTATGTGACGCGTAGGGGTCAGACAGCTGCAACAGTAGCTGGAGTCACGTTGGTGGATGTGTTGTGGTGAGGGCGGCTTGTTCCCTTCCGCCCTGTCAACGCAATGACCGTGCTGAAATGTTCTCCAACAGCCCAACAGCAACCAAGTGCACTGCCATGCGTATGCAAAAGCGCACGCAAACCAATGCATCGCGCAAGCTACCAGCAGGCGGGGAGGGGTGCTGCATGCAAAGCTCTTGTCATCTGCATCCCCAGGTAGCAGGGTGCTGCACAGCCCTCACCTTGGCCAGCCGCATGTAGCAGCCCTTGCTGATGGCACACTTCAAGTTCATTAGGTTGGGACAGACTTCTTGGCACCAGTCGGGTGTGTCCTTGTTGGGTCCCGTGACCTGCACAGCAGGGAAGAAAGAAGCGGGTAGGTGGTGTGCTGCTACAGCCTACACTCTGACACGCACTGCATTGCCGATGTTTTGATTAGTCACAGGATTCCCCTATTTTCCACCTGCTCCTTGAGAGACACTCATCAGCCTCCTAGGACCTCTGTTAACCAATGTCTGATTAGTCAGGGGGTTCCCCCCTCCCCCAAAAGAGACCACAGATCAGTTCCCAAGCACCTTGTCCCCAATGTCTGACTGGTCAGGGGGTTCCTCGTACTCCGTTGCGTTCGTGTAAAACGTGATGCCCTGGGTGGCGGCCATATCCCCGATTGAGTCGACCACAGACACTGCGAGTGTTGGACATGTAGGAAAAGACATGATCAGTTCATACAGCGTCACACACTGCAGACGGTGCAGGCAGGGAGGCGAGATAGCGTGCTGCCGGGAAGATATTTGCTGATATGGGATTGTCTGGCACTATTGTCCCGACATTCTTATTTATAAGCGAATAATCTGCGAGTTGATTCTGTGCCCTGTCCCCCTGTTCCCCTGCCTGCCTGCCTGCCTGCCTGCCTGCCTGCCTGCCTGCCTGCCTGAAATTCGGTACTATGAGAAGTCTGCATGCCAGCTGAAAGCTCCCACTGCCAGCCTTACCTGTGCAGCTGTTCTGAGCGGCGGCATCTGATTCCATCTGGATCTCAAACTGGAACACAAGGTTGGACTGGGGGGCAATGCCGGCCCTCTGGGCCTGCAGCACAGGGAGAGGAAAAGGCAAAATGGAACATGAGGTTGGAGTGGGGTGCCATGCCAGCCCTCCGGGCGTACACCACAGGGATAGGATGGTGGCAGCAGAGGACGTTTGTGCCTGGGCCCACATCTTGTACAGCTTGTACAGCTTTTTGGGCGGACAGCATGGCGTGGGTACAGCTTGTACAAGCTGCCACTTTGTGCAGAGGAACAGAGGTGCAGGGTAGCCTCTGTAGCACAGCACGGCGCAGCAGGCGCCAGCACGGCACCCGCTTTCTTCTTATATGCTAGCTTTTGGTGCAAGGTCCAAGCTGCCGGCTGAAAGTCTTATGTGCTGCCCATCAATGCAAGGTCCAGCTGCCAGCTAGAAGTCTTATATGCCGGGTTGTTGATGCAAGGTCCAGCTTCCAGCTGAGGACTGAAATAGCAACATGTGTTGACTATTCAGGGCTGGCTTGGTGCTTGGTGCTACCGCAGCTGCAAAGAAGGACTTTGCAACCCAACCACCCGCCCTGCCTGCCCACTCACCAGCACGTTGCGCACTCCTGTGCTACAGTTGGTGACCTGGACCGTGTAGTCCGAGGCCACGTAGCCACTGTTCCTTACTGTGACTGCAGCACCACACAAGCACAGTAACATATGGAAGGGAAGCTACTTTTCAATAGCTGGACATAAAAAGCGGCGGGAGTAGGCAGTTGGGTGCTGGAGTTTCAGCAGCAGCCTGCTCTGCTCTGGGAGAGTGGGTGGGGTCGCAGCGAGGCAACTTGTGTATGCGCGAGTGCAGCGCGAGGGATGCACTGTGCAGCTTAGGCGGGAGAGGAGCAGGCAAACCGCCTGGCTCAAAGTGTATCTAGCATATGATAGCACAGCAGAGCACAACAGACCACAGCACAGCACAGCGCGCACCCTGCAGGTAGCCACGAGTGGTCATTGCCTGGAACCCTCCGCAGATCACGCCATCATAGGTGCACACCTGCGCACACGAGATGTAAGAATGTGAGAACCACGGTTCACGTTGCTGGCCACTTCACATCAGCATATGACCGTCTTAGCCAGCACCTTTGACCTTGAGGTATTTACTGTTTGATGGGTGCTGAGCAGCGTTGAAAGCATCGCATGCGTGTGCTGTCAACTGACAGGCGGGTCAGCAGCCGCACCCACAACGCACCCGCCCATCAGTACACCTCGCCCCCACGTGCACGCCCCTAGCCAGAACCCACCTGCACGTCCAAGATCTCTGCTGGCGAGCGATTGACGATGAAGGAGACATTGTCTGCCGCCACAGTTAGGGTCAGCAGGCTGGTTTTGATGGCAGTGATGGGGAGGTTGAGAGACAGCTGGAACGAGCCGTCGGGCATATTGGCACCAGTCATCTGCAGTAAGGAGACCACAATGTAATGTGGCCTCATTGTAAAGCGACTGTGGTAAGCTGAGCAAAGTAAGGTGAACACGGCAAGGTGACCACGGTAAGGTGAGAGACAGAGGGGAGCGGGTACGGTTACGAGGGTGTCAGAAAAGGCAACAAGCGGTGGTCTTTGGATACTGGTTAATTCTTCCTTCCAGCCTACTGGTGTAAGAATGCAGAAAAGGAGGGTGTGATTTGGGCAGAGAAAGGACCGGACTGCCATCGCACCTGGTTTACGTTTGCGGTGCCGCCGCCGTACCGCCCCACAAAGTAGAGCGGCATTTGTCCTGCGGAAGCAACGGGCGAATAGGCGCTGAAGGCTCAAGCAGGCTGCTCACGGCACTGCTGGAGCTGCCGACGGACAAAAGGCTGTAGCAACTCGCAAAGGTTGAAGCATGCCCTTCTGCATTACGGGTACACAAACAAAAGGAACCGGAGCACCGCCAACGTCCAATGCAACACCCCACGTTCCCAACATGCCATGCCCAACCCCCATCCACCCCCACATGCCATGCCCCGCCCCCACACATTCTCACTAACCCACGCCCCACACACATGCATTCCCACCACCCCATGCACCACCCCTCGCTTTCCCATCGGCCCCTGCAACAAACCACACATCCCACCGGAATTCATTCTCGTCAGGTCGGCACCATACAGGTGCATGATCTGGTTGCGCAGGCAGCTGCCCTGTGGCGTGGTGCACGCGTTGGGCTGGCTGTTGCGGAAGCCGCTGCAGCAGGGGTACAGGTGCAAGCCTCCTGTGCGAGATTCAGTTGCAAGCATGCACTTGCAGGAATATGGTGTTGCTTGTGGTGCTGGTGCAATACTGGCGCGCAGAGAGTTGTGTATGCAGGTTTATTGTTGTACATAGCACTTGTGGTAAGCAGCAGTCATGGTTGTGGTGCCAGCTGGTGCACTTCATTCCTCACTGCACGCTGCGTGTACTATTAGGCCCCTCCCCCTGTGCTAATGAAGCTTGAATGTCACCTGTAGATTGACCCCTATAAACCTCGCCACACCCTCACCTGTAGCTGACCCCAATCTTGTCACACTCCAGCCCCGTTGTTGTGACCATGTTGGCATCAACCACCATCCATTCGGGGAAGTTGCGGGTGTACGACTCCTGGGGCCCCTCGCCTGCAGATAATAGCAGCAAATCGATACAGGCAACAGCCATGGAAGGGCTGAGTAACAATTATATATAAATAACTACATTTTGCAATTATACATAAAAAATACAATTATATATATATATATATATATATATAAAATTACAAATTGCTAGAGGAAACAGCCATGGAAGGGTTGGTTGGAACTTATTTTTAAAAATAACAAATCGATAGAGGCAACCGCCATGGAAGGGCTGAGAAACATTAACGATATAACAATCAACAAACAAACTGTCCTTTTGCTGCACCCTTCTGTCCAGCTTGCCACAAGCAGCTAGTTGAGGGCAAGCACTGTGTTGGTGACAATGCAAGGGACAACGCCAAAGCTGTGCTACCAAATGCGCTCAAGAGCATGGCAGGGGCCTGTGCTGCTTTCCAACCAGCACATCCCGGTCCCTGCTGTTGCCCCAAGGGCGAGGCAGGGGCCTATGTGCTTTCCAATCAGTGCATCATGGCTCCTTCTGGTACCGGCTCTTACCCACACACTCCGTTACCACCACCACCCACCCACCCACCCACCCACCTGGCTTGGTCGGGACAAGCAGGTACTTCCCATCCAATTGAGGGGCCTGCTGGTAAGACTCCAGATCTCCCAGTAGCTTGGCGGACAGGCGGCGGCCGGCATCCCTCTGGAACGGGGCGCTGGGTGTGATGGTGAGGATCTCGGAGCTTGTGATGGTGGTGGCGTTGGTGGGCGTGGTAGCGTTGCTGCCGGCGGTGGTGTTGGTGGTGATTGTGGTGATGTTAAGGTTGATGCGGAAGTCCAAGGAATACTCCCCGATGGTGAAGCCCTGTTGGGCACGCACGGCACAGCGTGGCACAGAATGGCTCAGCATGGCACGAAATGGGAGGATGTGTCACAAGGTGAACCCTTGTGGAAGCACAGATGGCTTATCATGCCTCAGCGTAGCACAGCACGATCAGCATTGCACAGCACGGCATGGCATGCTACGTTACAATATGC
>JAAMXP010001506.1:785-14845 GCA_019693395.1 Ettlia oleoabundans | reverse complement strand
CCCCCACACACCCCCACCCCACACACACACACCGCATGCCACCATGTGTCGTCAAATCGTAGGCAGTGCGCCGACTTCTGGGTCTGAATGATCCCGCCGCAGTTAAGGTTGCCACGTGACAGCTGCCCGCTATCGCCTCCAATGTTGATCAGGCTGCCGCAGTTGCAGCAGAAGCCTTGAGAGTCCCTGCAGACGCACACACGCACAGGAATGGGACAGGTGAAGGGCGCTGTTGAGGGCGGGATGGAAATGATTTAGGGGTGTCAGGAGAGGCACAAGCAGGCAAGCCCACGCATGGACGGCGGTGGCGGGGCACTCTTGAGGGCGGCAGGGTGGGAAAGATATAGCGGTTCAAGGGCCGCAAAAGCAGGTGCTGATATTGCTGGGAAGCGACACCGGTGCCAACTAGACCTAGCGGCGCCTGTGACGCCAGCCGGACAGCAGGCGCACCATCTGTGTCACATGTTCCGTTTCGGTCAGGCAGACGGTGAAGGCAAGAGTCACAGCATTGTGGCATGGGCATGATGCCCGCCCTAAATGCAGCCAATGCACAGATCCCTGTGCTTTCCATACAGCTGGCACAAACAGAAGCAGCGCACCAGCTGGCCCACTGAGCGGCAGCACATGCCGCGCCTGACAGCAAGTAAACGGTGTATCCGATACAGCGTGCCGGTGACAGGCAGCAGCACTTCTGGTGGCAGCTCCAGCCAGCCAGCCAGCCAGCAAGGGGCATGCAGGGGCCAGCAATCGGACGGGGAGCAGCAGCAGCAGAGGTGGCAGCAGCGGCGGCAGTTACGCACGCGACATCCTGCCCGTTCAGCTTGGCAAATCCGCACGTGGCTCCGGCATCATTCCAGCCGTCACGGCAGCTGTTCCCGACGATAATATCCTGCACACGATGATAATAGCAGGTCCATGGTGGCAATCAGGTAAGGGTGTGATGTAGGCACTTTTGGGATGCGCGGGCGGTTGCTGCTGTGACTGCCGCCACTGAAGCTGTCTGCCCGGCTTTTGCCAAGGGCTATCCCGCCTGCAAGACTAGCTGCAGCGACAGCTGGGTGCTGGGACTTGCCTCGTACGGTCGACCGTTGAAGTGCTTGTAGTAGGTGATGGGGTAGGACGCATATACGGGGCTCTTGGTTGCGGAAACGATGATGTTCTGTCTAAGGTCGCGGCATTGGCAGTTTGTATCGGTTGCATAGTTGCAGGGACAAGGGCACTGATTCGTGGGACTGCAGGGCATTGAACGTATAGGTATTGACAATTGAAAGGTGGGGGGACTGTGAGGCGTCCAGGTTGATGACAAGGGTGTGAATGCCAGCGGCGGGTAGAGGGCGGCAACCGGCAACGGAGGTGCCGCACCGCCAGCAGCTCTCTCCGTATGAAGGCGGGGATCGCAGCGAGTGCTTGCAGCGCCCCAATCAAGCGTCCCCACGCGCCTGTTCACGCAAGACACATCAAAGTTTAGTTGCTCCGTTTCGTAGAGCTTGTTGTTCTCTAGCTCCACGGTCACGACTATCTTCTCAGAGCAGCTGAGACTGGTGGAGGGCGTCTGCGAGGCGGGGGGCTTGCGGAGAGGCGTGAAGTTCCGCACTTTCTGCTGCGGGCTCACAAGCGCGCGCGCCGAACGCACCGAGCCGTCGTTTACGCATGATTGCAGCTTTCCCACGGCCAGTACTCCGGCATGGGCAACGTGGATTAGAGCCGCCAGCGCCGCCAAGGCCAGAGCCCGGCGGCATCGAGACATTCGAGTTGACTTGACCCTTGATTTGGCTGGTGGCACGCTTTCAAGGTCACTGTGGGTGATCTCAATAAAACTCAGCCTTTCCCGCCACCGCCGATACCGCATCGTATGGCTCAGCGGAATGGGCTGGAAAGTTGCCTGGGACAAGGCGTTGGCAACGCTGCTGGCGGTCGACAGCTTATCGCCTCTCAAAGGTAGCCTCGCTTCTCAATTGCTAAATTCTATTTACCTACCACTGCTAAAATCATGAACATAACGCAAATACAGAGCTTATTATGCTGCCGCCGCTATTACCTTCCATATCACATGCTTCCCACCTGCCGCTGACCTGCGCTCCCAGCCACCACTGACGCCACTAGGTTGAGAACCGCAGCCTCCACCACCTCTGGCGTCGCCAATGCGGGCACTGCTGGAATGCTGCTGCTACCTGCACTGCTGATGCCGCTCAAACCGCTGGCCGAAACGCTACGCGGCAGTGACCAGGCGGGGGTCGGGACTGCCGCCACCTTGCCAGGCGATACCGGTGCCGGGGATGTGAGACGCCCGCTGCACGCGCTGTGCTTGCTGCCCTCAACACCGCCGCTCCCAGCAATGTGCCCGGCCAGCGAGGTGGGCTGAAAGTGTCTGGCTGGGCTGCGGGTAGCTGTACCAGTGGCGTCCCGCTGTACCGCTCCCTGCAGCTCCAGGCGAGCAGCCAGGTACCTGCAGGGAATGCCAGAGGTACTGGTACTGCTGTGCTGGATACTGCTGCACTGTCGCATGTGCAAGGCACTGCTATTCCATTCCAAGCACATAATTTGGACCATTGCTTTCAAGGAAAGCAAAGCAACGAGTGACTGCCGGCTGACCACAGAGAGCTGACGGCGTGCAGTTGCGCCCTAGGTTTAGGCACCCACTGTTGCATTGCAGTGCGTTGCATTTTGTTGCGCTGCTGGCCGATGGCTGTCTGGATGCAAGGTGCCGTAAGAGAAAGTAAAACAGGTTCTTTTGGCAGTTAAGTTCAGTGCATTGGCAAGATGTCCTTACCGTATACACTGCTCCAGTGAGTGCCGCTCCACCAGCAACCTGTTGCACTCCCGCCTCATCATTTCCAGGTCCCTTCGCACTTTTTGCAGGTACTGCAGGGCACAGAGTCGGTAGCAACACACGATCAGGTATGCACACTGGTGAGAGTATTGCAGGGCAGCGCACGGATTCTTGAAAGAAGATTCACCCAGATGGATGGAAGCATAGCATCGCTTTGTGGAAACAACTTGCTGCCAGCAGCAGGAGACACAATAGACCTGAATCTTCTGCTGCGGGTTGGCATGACCACCGGTTGCATCTGCCGCCTCTTTCAGAGCCGCCTCCATGCCCACCACCTGCTGCTGCAGCACCTCGTTCTCCTCGCCAACCCGCTGCAGCTGCAACTGTAGAAGAAATATATCATGTGGCTCACACGCTGCCTCACTGCTGTCCAGCAGACCTGGGTTGCTTTGCTGCCCCCCTTGCTGGCTGCTTCCCTGGCAGCCCGCCTGCCTGACTTGCTGACTGTCCTTCTGCCGATGAGAAGCCGGTTGTGGCGGCTGCTGGGGCGTGGCCGGCGGACCGCCTGGGCTCAGCGGCAGCACCTGTGGCTGCTCAGGCAGCGCCAAGCCATATTCACTGTCAGCAACTGGCAGTGTTGGGCCGGGGAGGGCAAAGCCTTGATGAGTTTCCGAGCCTGGCAGCACTGGACCTGGATGCGCATATGTGAAGGGCGCCACCCTCACTTGCCGGCCTTGACCACCTGTATGTGCCAATGCTGGCTCAGATGGCTCCAGCCCAGCAGATGCTTGCTCCTGTCCAGCACGCCTCGTGGCATCCTGGACCGCCTGCTGCGCCATCTGGCGTGCCAGCTGAGTGCCCACAGCTTCCTCGGCAGCTACTGCCGCCTGCTGCTCTGCCAGCTGCTTCCTAAGCTGTGCAGCCTCTGCTGCGGCTGCCGCAGCACGGGCCTGCTCAGCTGTCATCGCTCCGCGCTCTGCCTCAATCGAGCTGTGGGCGGCGTCCAGCTGGACCGTCAGGCGCTTCACCTGCTGGGACGGGTGGGGACAATAGGCAAATGTCTGGCTGCTGCCTTGCCATATTGCCATACAAAACAACTCTGTCAGGTTATACTCAGTTACCTAATATACCCCCCCACACACACACACACACACCGCCCCCCCCCCTACCCCTCAGTAAAGCGGAGCGAAATCTGCCTGATGGGCTTCCCAACTGAACAGATATGTGCGGTTAGGTAACACACACACACACACACACACACACACACACACACACACACACACACACACACACACACACACACACACACAGGCATTGATATCAGTATCACGGTCACCTGAGCGTTGCGCTCGGCGTAAGCCTCCACCAGCTGCTGGCGGGATAGCTTTTCCTGGCGCAGCTTGGCCTCCAGGCTCTGAACTGCTGCCACTTCTGTGCGGGGCAGTGCGCCTCCACTGGAGCCTCTGCTGTGCCACGGAGCGGCAGTGCATGCAATAAACGTGAATGGCGAACAGAAAGAAGGAGGCATGCATGGTGCCACCAAATGCACTTGTTAGGCATTAGGCAGGCTGACATTGGGAACAGAAGCTTGTCGAGGGGGTGAAACCCATCATGATGCATGTTGGAAGGGCGGTAGCGAAGCTATTCCAATGTCTCTCCGTCCCGTGCTGCACATGAACCACACCATTACTGCACACCCCATGCTGGCCCGATACGTTTCAGTATCAATAGCGGGCAATACAATAAGAACAACACTGCTCACAGCTGCCACACTTGCCTGGAGCTTTCCAATTGAGCAATGTGTGCCAGCAGAGCTTCGATCTGGCCCTCCTGCTCCTGCACCTTCCGCCGCAGTGCGGCAGCTATTGAACCGCCAGTACTACCACCGCTGCCAAAGTTGCTGGTGTCATTGTTGCTATCGGTGCTTCCACAACTTGTGCCACTGTAGTCCTTGCTGCCTGCCACCCCCTCAGCTGCGACTGGCACACGACTGCAAGCAGAGATGCACTCCTCGCCATCAGAACTGGCAATCCCTGATGCGGGCTTCTCTTTTACCTCTGGCTTGATTGTGAGCCGCACAACCGGCTCCTTGGCCCGATGGTCAGCCAGCTGCTGCCGCAGGCTATCAATTGTCTCTGCTTGCTCCTTAATCTGAGCCATCAGAGCCTGCGGCTCACCTTGCCAATCGGCTGTCGCTGCCTGGCGCTGCTTCTGCCCTGCATCAGTGGCTACAGATGGCCCCTGCTTCGCCACCGCCTGCTGTGCCTGCAGACCAAGCAGCTGAGTTTCTAACTCCTGTGTTCTGGCCTGCTGCTCGGCTGCACCTGCTAGGGCAGCCGCCAGCTCAGCAGCCAGCGCCTCATGAGCCTGCCGTGCTGCCCCTGCTTCCTGCTGCAGCCTGGCAGCTTCAGCGGAAGCAGCTGCACGCTGGTGCTGCAGCTCATGCTGGGTGACAGCTAGCTCTGCAATGGGAGTGCGCCGAGCCTGCATCTGTGCTGTCTCGGTAATTGCAGACGCTTCTTGCAGCCCACGTGCAGATGCTTCGAGCTCCTGTTCTTGTTGCCGGCACATGGCTTCCAGCTCTTGGCAGCGCAGCTGACAAGCCGACAACTCAGCAGCACCCAACTGGCACTCCCTGCTGAGCGCAACATTGTGTCGCCTAGCAGATTCCAGCTCAGCAATCGTTTGAGTGTGCACCTCTTGCGCCCACTTTAAGTCATCAGTCACACAATCCAGCTGCTGCAGAAGCTCTTGCTCTCTCTGGGACTGTGGAACCCTGATCGGGTGATCTTCTGCCTGCCACTGCAATGCTGCCAGCTGCCCGTGCAGCTGGGCTTCCCGGTCCAAGGCCGTGCTCAGTGCTGCCCTGAGCTCCAGGGTTGACTGCTCCACCTGCTCCTGCTCCCTCTCCCCCTGCTTTCGGTTCTGAGACAGCATCACTTCACACGCAGCGCTGTCTGGTCCTGCACTGTCATCTGCCACACCCGTCACCTCCGCCTTGACTCTGCTGTTTGCAAGGCTCCCTGAAACTGTTGCACTCACATTGGAGAGAGCACCTTGGGTGCTGCTGCCTGCTGTGCTGATGCTGGGTATGGTGGTACTTCCTTTGTTTGGGCCTGTGCCGTCCACCAGGCCATCAACGGGTGGCATACAGCCCTCAGTCAGTCCGAGTAAAGCTTCCTCCAGCGCCACTGCCCGCTGCCGCTCCTGCTGCCAATCCCTCCCAAGCTGCTCCGCCCTCGCCTGCTGCTGCGCAAGCTCCCGCTTCACTCCTTGCAGCTCCGACTGCTGCTTCTGTGCACTAACTGCCGATGCAGCTGCTGCCGCTGACATCTTGCGTGCCAGTGCTTGGGCTGCCGCTGCCTCCGCCTGGCGGTGGGCCACTTGCTGCGCCATCTGATCCCGCAAGGTGGCCAGCTGCTCTGCCAACCTGGCAGCTCTGGCAGTTGAAGCCTCATCGGCAGCCTGCTGCTCAGCCAGCTGCTGCTTTAATTCTGTGATTTGCTCCCGGGCGGAAGCCAGCTCAGCAGCAGCCGGAGCGCCGCCATGCGGGGCATCAATAGATGCCTGCAACTCTTGCTGTTGACCAAGCACCGGCGGTGCGGCAACGGTTGCTGGCCGGATCTGCTGCTGCCCCTGCTCCCGCAGCTGTGCTTGCAGCTCGGCGGCATGGTTCTGCCAATGCTGAGCCTCGGAGCGGAGTGCCTCCTGCTGCCGGAGGGACTGCAAGGGGCAGGGGCAACAGAGACACATGCCGAGAGTGGTGGTCAGTTTCAAATGCAGGCAAGGGGTTTGGCACCAAGCTTAGTTGCAAGGTTTGACAGATGGCGCCTCAAGATTCTGCCCTGCTCAGCCACGCAATGCATGCTATGCGTGGCTTATAGCCCCTGCCAAGTCAATCTCACATCTTCGAGCGCAAATCCAGCCCTCCTCAACCGCTCCTGCAGCTGACGCGTGCACTGATCAACAGCCTCAGTGTAGGTAATGGATTGAGCTGATTGGCCTTCCGCCGCCGCCACAGCACCTGCCATCATCCCATGCTGGTTTGATTTCAGCGCCTCAAGTGCTGCACTCGCTTCCTGTGCCTCCTGCTTTGCCTCTGCCAGCTGCTGCTGTAGATCGTGCGCCTGCTGGCGCGCAGCCACCAGCTCGGCACTCAGCTGCTCGTTGAGTCGCTGCCGGTGCGAGTCAAACTCCTGGTTGTGGTCCTGCCGTGGGAGGATGCGAAATGTGGTGGTAAGGAGATCAATAGCGAGTGCACTGCCGCGCTGGGCAGCGTGAGGGGTCTGTCTTGGTTGGTAAGCATCAACTTCCAATACATACACCAACCATGTTTGGTATGCATCAGTATCCAAGGAAAAATTGGTTGGGGGTGGGCTGGATGAGCGGGTGCACACCCAAACGGCAGCGGGCAGCAAGGCGGGAAGCGGCAGGCTTTGCAGTTGCTTGCTGCAGCGGCCTTGCACACAGATGCAGCTCTGGACACCAACCTCGGAGTCTGAAAACAGCCTCCCGGACTGCTCCAACCCCAAGGTTGAGCGCCTGCCGAGAGCCCTCGACAGCATTGCTGCTTCCTGCCTCTGGAGCTGCCAAGGCCGTCCTGGCTGGTTGGGTACTTGAAGGGGCTGAACCCCTCCTGTTACCCACAAAACGCGAAGAGTGCACGCTCCGAGCTTCTTTAATCCAGGCTTCAGGTCGTGGCTCTACAACGATGAGATCGAGGTCGCCGGACGACTGAGAGGGATTGCAGGGCTGTCGGGAAGACACGCAGCATTTCTGTTGGTGGAGCCAGGCTGGCGATTGTCGGGGGCTGCCGTCGCTTTGCACATGCAAAAGCAATACAACGAACTCTTCTTGATACAACATTGATGGATGACCTGTTGCACACAGTGCAGCATTAAACTGATCCTTGTAAAGCCAAGTTCAAGTCCGGCGTACGCCGAGGGCGGTTGGAGCGGCGGCGGCATAGCGGCAGTGGAAAGGCACTGGGCAGCGATCTCGCAAACGCTCCGGCTGCTTCTTCCTTTCATCATCGCATGGACATCATCGCCCACGGCACGCAGTATGCGGATTACCGTGACGGTCGATGTGGCACCCGATGAGGTGCCGATGGCGACTGAGCTGCTATCCGTATTAAGGTGCGAGACTAGACAATGACCACGCGATCACAATTGATCGATGTTGCGATTTGCCCGCCATCGCTGCACATGTGTTGCTGAAAATGCCCTTGCCGGGTGTTGCCGCTCGTCAATGCTGTTACGCAGGCAATTGACCGATCACGTCAGCGTCAGAACGACGGATGGCGCTACACGTGCGCCTTCGGTCGCCGCCGCAGCGGCGCCGCCTCCCGCCGCTCCAAGCAGCTCGCCAGAGCCAGGCGTGCAGCACCCAGCCGCCCCCATCCCCGCTGTCACAGCTTCAATGGCAGCGCCAGCGCCCCCGACACCTGCCAATTCTGCTCAAAGCACTGTGGCCCCAGCGGCCCCCGCCGGGGCCATCCCCTTCCCTCCCGGGACACCGCCGCAGCAGCAAATGCACACCCTCATTTCACAGGCGGAGTTTACAGACCAGCCTGAACCGGTGGGTAGCCTAACGTACATGCCTGTAGTTCTCAACTGCATCACATCAGGTGGTAAACATGTTCATCGCACCGTGCCACTGTTCCGGTGCCGGCGCCTCTACTAGCTCTTCGGCCCTTGCATGAGCTCCCCTCAAGTTGTCGGGGTTGCTCTTCAACTACAATGACATCTGACAAATCTCCTCCGCACCTCTTCCCTTTTCCTGCGAAGGCTCCGAAAATTTTCTACCGTCTACCTTGTGCTGCGGCTTGCCTGCCAGGAGAAGGCCAGGCCCTCATGCGCTGTTGCACGGTCACTACAATCGCAAGCGAGCCCTGGTGCCTCCTTGCCGTCAACAAATTTCCATTTCCTCATTATCCCTACGCCTCAAAGAAAACCTCGTTCATGTCGTGCCTTCCCTTGAGCTGCAGCTTGCCCGCCACCTAGAAGCCCTCGTGTCGGACCCAGCATTAGGCGGGCCCCCAGCCTTGTTCCCAGAATTCTGTAATGTGAGTGAGCACTGCCGTCCTGCCCCATCGCACTCTGTGGTTGTATATACGCCGATAATATCATTCATTCAGCAGCATCCCTGCCAGTCTGCTGCTCCCGCTGCCTTGTTGTATCCGGATTGGTGCATGCCACTCCCAGTCGGCCACTGCATTTGGACCCCTTCTTCACTCCTCCAGTCGGACTTTCCTACATTTCACGCTTCCTACCTCGAAACTACTTAAGTATTTGCCTTTTCGCAGATCTGGAGTGCCATAGCTCTCAACCCGCAGCTGCTAACGGAGGAGCGCTCCGCGGTGAGGCAGCCAGGGCCCCTTTGCCGGCCACTGCTGGGGCTAGGGGATCACAGGGGGTTGCTTGACTGGGAATTTGCTTGGGCTCGGGTTATGCAGCAGTGGCTGGGCACGCGCTGGGGTTAACATAAGCAGCCATGGGAGGGCACTTGGTTGGGCTAGGGATATGCAGCCGTGACTGGGAAATTGCTGGGTGCTGGCTGGAGGTTTTGTTTCATCATTCTACGTGCCACCTGCTGACCTCAATTGTGGTGCATAAAGGCAGGACTAAAATGCTGCTCTTGCTGTTCATGCACTTTCTTCCTTGCACTGCCCGCCACTTGCCCTTCCTGCCACCTGCTGCCCGCCACTTGCCCTTCCTGCCACCTGCTGCCTGCTGCTGCTCGGTCTTCCTTTTGCTGCCCGCTACTCACCCCTCCTTCCCCGCTTCCCCCTCACCGGGCCCTTGTCCTGGTGCAGGTTCCGTTTGTGATGCTGCTGCAGAACCTTAGCACCAGCTTCCGAGAAAAGTTCAGGGATCACATCATGCGCCAGGCACGCTATGGTCACGCGGCGCTGTGATCTGTCTTATCATCATGCCGTGTGTTGCACTGGCAAATTGTATGCGCCCACACTTCCATTCTTTACCGCCCCTGCTGTCATCGCTACCGCCCCGCATGTGCAGCTATTAAAGCATCTAACTACGCCTCGGCCTGTGAATGCCAACAGAGGGGAGTACTACGTGCACGCAGAAGCTTTTGCAGCGCTGGTGTCCATAGAAATAGTGCCCATTGAGGTTAGAGCCTGCTGCTGTGCTTGTGTATTAAACATATAGACTGCGTTGGTGGTTGCAATAGAGATAGTGCCCAATGAGGTTGGAGCCTGCTGCTGTGCTTGTGTATTAAACATATAGACTGCGTTGGTGGTTGCAACAGAAATAGGGCCCATTAAGGTGAGTGCCTGCTGCTGTGTAAGGCTACTCTGCCTTGGCACTGTGGGGGTGCGGAGGCCTTTGCGCAAATACCGGCATTCATAGCGCCGATATCAATACATGTGTGGTCAATGGGTGAGTGCGTTCTGCCGGCATTTCTTCCCTTGCTTTTTGCCCCCCCCCGCAACATCCTGCCCGCCCCTCCCCCCACCAACCGCAGGGTGCCATTCAGACCATGTGCACGCTGGCCAAGAACCGCGAGAAGCGAGGAGCGGCTGTCACCATGCTGGGCAAGACTGTGGAACTGGCTGGACATTTGGTGACTGGCTGTGGCTGTGGCTGTGCCTGTGCCTGTGCCTGTGGCTGAAATGAGAGGGACAGGGAAAGCAGAACCCAGACGCAAAGGCAGAGGGTGGGGGCGCCGGACTGGGCTGAAATGCGTTCCGGCAATGAGATCAGCAGGAGCATTGGGGTGCCCTGGGCATGGGACGAACTCTGTTGGAGATAACCATTGCAAACAAGGCTCATTACACCTGGAAATGCGGTACAATGTCCACAATGTAGACATGTACTGCACTCGGGGCATCTGTATTTGTTTGCGGTTGCGCGCGGGGACATCCGTAATTGTTTGGGGTTGCGCTGCAGATTCTGGAGAAGGTATCAGCGGCAACGCAGCAGCTCATGAGAGCGACGGTGGCCAATGTTACAGGTGGGCGGGGGCATGGACGTGGATGTCGTGCAAGCTGGGCCAGGAGGGAAAACGACTGGGACTGTTGTGGCTGCTGCGGCCGTGCGCAATTGTGTGGGGCATAGGACCCGGGAGGACAACAGCAAAATTGTGTCATGGCTAGGCGGTTTGCCTGCAAACACGCTTGCAATGGCGACTGTTGTTCAGCGCACTGATCACTGCTTTGTGTGGAATCAGAACACGCAGTAAACACATGCTTCTGGCGTCTGTACTGCCTGTACAGCAGATGAGGCGTTCCGGTACTTCTGCAGCAATAAATATGCGATGTACTGCACTTGGGGCTGCTGTGTACCGCCTGTACTGCAGATGAGGAGTTCCGGTACGATGTGGAGTACATTAACTCCAGCATGGGCTGGGCACCTTGGGCGCCGCCCGCAGGCGCTGCTGCGCCCACCGCCGCACCGGTGAATATAACCTTGGACACTGCCCCTCTTCCGCTGCGACTGCCGTTGGTGCTGCGGCCATGCCAGTTTCACACAGGATGCCACTGTCTGTTTGCCGCTGCCGCCGCTGCCGTGCCACTAAGTGTGTCGCTGGCTGCCGCCGTTGACGCTGGAGGGCGTTCCGGTTTCTGCTGCCTCTGCGGCCTGAGCTCCGGTTGGTGCAAGCTTTTGCAATGCCCACCCAAGCTGCTGCCAAGTCCTGCCCCTGTTTTGCCGCTTGCGCTGGGCGACTGTTGGACAAACCGCCCTCGTTGGCCCATGTGCCTCGCGGCTTTTGGTGTTTCTTCTTTGCAGCGCGCACTGCGCCCCGTCAAGTCCATCCCCGGGGCGCACAGCGAGATGATCTTTGCCCTGGCGGTGGATGCAGCACACCAGCAGTTTGTTACAGGTGGGTAAATATTCGGACAATGGGGGCTTGTCTTTTGGCAGGTGGGGCTTGTCTTTTGGCGGGGCCGGGGCGGGGCAGGATTGGGGGTATCATCTCAAGCATGCAGGCGTAATAGCAGTCATCAGGTGCGCCTTTGAAAGTGTTTG
Organism: Ettlia oleoabundans; assembly: GCA_019693395.1. NCBI lineage: Eukaryota > Viridiplantae > Chlorophyta > Chlorophyceae > Chlamydomonadales > Ettlia > Ettlia oleoabundans. The sequence continues at coordinate 3,082 of JAAMXP010001506.1, read as the reverse complement.
TCCTCAGTTTAAAATAAAGCCCAACCATGCACTTGAATAATCTTTTTGATGCCTGCAGGCGGCAAGGACACCTACTTGCAAGTGTGGACCCAGGAGGGGCAGCCCATCCAGAAGCTGGAACTGGGAGACCAGTGAGCCCCTGTGCTGTACTGTACTGCTGACTGTACTGCCAGTCACTCTGCTGACTGTACCGCCAAGTGGACTGCTTGGCAGTGCTGTTGACTGCTTGCAGCACTTCTGCCAGTGCTGCTGGCATTGATGCTGGTTGTACCGTGGCAGTACCATGTACGTTACTGCCTGCCTGTCCCAACATGCAGCACATGTCTTGTGCCGCATGCCTTTACACACCATCCCCTCCCCCACCTCAGCCCCCCACCCATCCCCTTCTTTCCTCCACGCTCCTCCTTTTTTCCCTGCAGGTACATCTCTTCCATGGACTTCCACCCCCGCCTCAACATGCTGCTCGCCAGCTGCCTCAACACGGCAACCAACACGCTGCGCATGGCAGGTGTGTAGTGCACATGATCTACTTGGATGCGTGCTGGTCGGTAGCAACTGTTAGCCTGTGTGCCAGCAGCTGCCATCCCAAACAATGGCGCAGAAGGGTTGTGTTTGATGGGCATGTTGCATTCCGGAGACTTGCATGCGCTCCTTGTTTAACCAGCGCACGGTGGAATGCATTTGTGTTGACGCTGGCATTGGAGGTCCGCCTTCTCTCGTCTTTCTGCCAACTTTGTTTTGCGCCACCGATGCTCTCTGCCACCTGGTTCTGCCACACTTCTCTGCCACTTATTTCGCTGCCATCCTTATGCCTGACGCTGTGCACCCCCATTGCAGGCTACAGCAGCGGGCAGCCTAACGGGTTTGGGCTCAAGGGCTTTGTGAGTCGGGAGGAAATGATGGCAGTGGCCACCGTGCGGGTGAGCTCCGTGTGCTATGCTAGGAGCTATTTTGCAGGTTGTGTGGGATATTATTGCGCCACGTGTGCCGGTCGCATGCTGGCAGTGATGGATGAGCAGAACGAGGAACCAACAGTTGCGGCTGCAGTGATAGTGCGGGCATTGGGAGGCAGGCTGTTGGGATTGGCAAGGCAGGCAGGCAGGGCGGTGTCCAATTATGGGTATATCTCTCTCTATATATATATGGAAAGCGGCAGCATGTCGGGACTGTGTGGGTGAGTATGGGCAGGCAGGCGGGCGTGAAGGCAGGAGCGGGTTGGCAGAATGATGCATCATTATGCACACTTGAAAGGCGTCATCAATGCACCTCCTCGCGGCACGTGAAGGCAGTTCCATTCCCGAGCCCAAACCCTGGCGCCAAGGGCAATATTGTTAGCTTGTTATTTCACTGTCTTTCTTGCTGCCATTCAGGCGCTGCCAGAAACGAACGGGTTCTTAACAGGAGAGACCATCTCGGTGAACAACGCGCAGGCGGCAGTCATCCGTTTCTGGGACATGGCAGGTGCGTGGTGCGTGCGTGCGTGCGTGCGTGCGTGCGTGCGTGCGTGCGTGAGTGCGTGTGGCGGTGGTGGGTGGGCGAGTGGGGTGGGGTCGGGTCGGGTGGGGTGGGGCGGCGGGCTTTATGTGCCTTGTTCCGGATCCTTGCGTACCTGCCTGCCCTGCCTGCCGACCTGCCTGCTTGCCCGTCTGCCCACCTGGTTGCAGCTGCCTCCAGCTTTCAAAGCTTGCAGCCCACACAGACGTTCCGAGGGCACACGCAGATTGCCACCGCACTACGGGGCGTGGCGGGAGACGCCAACATGTTTGTCTCTGGTGGGCGCTTCCTTCCAGTGGGTGCTCATGCCCGGACAGTGTTTGTGTCTGATAGGTATCTGGCTGCTGGGGGCGCCAGCATGTATGTCGTTCGTTGGTGGATTGATGGCAGGCAGGTGCTTCTTGCTAAATTGCATCATTTGCTGTGTGATGAATTTTCCGGCCGTGCTGGCGCAATGTTACAAACAGTTCCTAACTTTTTTCGGTCTTCATACTCCTCCCCCAGGCGACAAGGATGGTGCGATGTTGGTGTGGGACATGCGCTCACCCACACACGTCGGCACCTTTGGCACGCCAGAGGCCGACGGACGACCCAAGTGCGCTTCTGACTACTGCTGCTGCTAGCCCTTGTCCGTCCAATTGGCAGAGTTTGTCTCAACCCTCCTTCTTGTCCTCAACTGTATCAAATCTGCTTGCCGCCCTTGTTGCTTTCTTCACGACAAACGGCCCCCTTCTCTCTTTTGTCGTTCACTTATTTACCCTTGCTCTACTCTTGCATTCTGCAGGGCCCACGGCACGACAAGC
>JAAMXP010001503.1:0-12371 GCA_019693395.1 Ettlia oleoabundans | reverse complement strand
GGGGTAGTGTTGGTGTTAGTGTTGGTGTTGGTGTGTGTGGGGGGCGCGCGGGGGGGTTAGGGGGGCGCAGCGGCAGGTGAGCGGGGCATGTGCCCGCCAGCTTGACAGGGTGCAGAGCAAGGGGCTGCTGGCCGATCCCAGGGAGACGGTGGCAGTGGTCAGGCTGCACTTTGGCTTTTTCCTTGTTATTTCCCGAGTGCGGGTGTGCGCGTGTGCTTTTTGTGTTACGGGTGTGATTGGATTTTCTCTTCGTTAATGGTTTCCTCTGTGATTGCGTGCCTTGTTTTGTCAGCGTGGATGGGGGTCAAAGTTGTGGGGTTTGTGGTGGGGTGTGCCGCACGTGCCCGCCAGCTTGACAAGGTGCGAAGCAAGGGGCCACTGTCCCGGGAGACTGTGGGATTGGTGAGTTGTTCCCTGCTTACCATCGTGATCTAGTTTGCTTGGTGGTTGTGTGCTTGGTACTTTCTCTGTGTGGGGGAGGGGAGGGGAGGAAAGAGGAGGGGAGGGGGTTGTGGCGGATATTGGTGAATGCAAGGCTTGATCTCTTATCATTGGGCGATGGGGAAAGGGCTGTCGTGGGGTGTGGGTGGGTGGGTGTGTGGTAGGGGGAGGGGGGCGCCCGGGGGGCCGCTGTTGAGGGGGCTCAAGGAGGGTGCGGCCGTGGGATTCAGCAGTGGGCTGCTTATCGCCGCCGCTCCCTTGCTTGCTTGACTCCACGGTGGGGCGGAGCCTGACTTTCTATAAAACACGAGTACTGCAGCGTCACGCTCACATCATGTGATCCAACGGAAAAAAATAGATGGTTGCTTACTGGTAAAATACTGATTGGTCGGTTTTCCATTTGCACTTATTGGAATCGAAACTTGGGAACCACACTTTTGCGATATTCTTTTGTTGCTGTGTTCCTGGGTGCAGGTTGAGTTTGAGTTTGCGACACGGCGGCGGCAGGCTGAGGAGGCGGCGGGCAACGCGCGGCAGAGCGTGATAGAGCAGATACAGGTATGTGTGCATGGGGTTTAAATAGTGGTTTGGGGATGGGTGGTGTGGTGTGCGTGTGGGAGGGAGNNGGCGTCATCGAGCAAGTAGAGGCAAGCATGCGTAGGGGGTTTGGTTGGTGTGGTGGATGGAGTGCTAATAGGGTGGGGTGGGAGTGAAGAGGGGCCGCTGTGACGAGTCGGTTGGCGGGAAGCCGCACAGCAACACCCTGCAGGAGCAAACTTACACCCTCAACAGCAGGGGGATGGGGCTAGCTGGGTGGCAGGAAGCTGTGTAGCAGCAGCCAGCACATGGCTCCGAGAGCTGGCTGCCCAGCTGGCACCTGCCCGCCGCTTGCTCCACAGCTGGGCCCAGTCTTTTGCTGCTGTTGTTGCTGTGCCGTGGGTGCAGCGCCCTCGACAGCTGGGCCCAGTTTGTTGTCGCTGTTGTTACTGTGTTGTGGGTGCAGCGATCTCAACAGCTGGTACCCAGCTTGATTGCTGTCGTTGTTGTCGTCGTCTTGTTGTTGCTGTTGCGGTTGTCTTCTTGTTATGATGGTGGTGGTGGTGGTGCTGGCAGCCTGGCTGAAGGGCATCAAGGATGTGTCATTGTGGGTGCAGCGCTCCGCCTTCTTGCCTGCCCGCCTGCCTGCCTGCCAGTAAGCATTTGTCAACCGCATATCGGCCGTGACTTGCCCCTGCGTGCTGCCCCAGGGTGCCGTGTGTGTGCTCCTACAGCCCCCACCCTGCTTGTTCAGCTGTGCCGGCGCTGCTTGCCGTTCATGCCTGCCTGCCCACCCCATTGCCCTCTTTTTTGGTAACATGGCCTTCTGCAAAGGCCCCACTCCACCCACCCCACCCCCGTCGGCCTTCACCCCAATTTCCTGCTGCAGGCAGCAGAGGAGGCCCAACTGCAGCAGGCAGTACGGCGGTATGCCTCCACCCATGGTACCGAGGCGGTACGGCAGCACGCCCAGGAACTGGCGGAGTCGCTGCAGGCCCGAAGGGCGGCGTCGCACCAGCAGCGTGTGGCGGCGGCGGCGCAGCGGCAACGGCTGACGTCGGGCAAGGAGAGGGCGGCGCAGCAATGGCAGAAGGCAAAGCATGGGCAGCAGGAGCAGCGGCAGCAGCGGGCGGCGCCAGCCGTTCGGCCCAAGAGTTAAGGGGAAGCGGGGCACTTGGTCCGCTTCAATACTGTTTGCTTTGTGTCTGTTTAGTCTGCTTAACTCTAGCTGGTGGACGTCGCGACGCAGGAACTCTCTTGTTGTAAGCCTGCTGTGGTGTTTGTACAGCGCAACCAGTGGGACACCAAAGAAAGGAAGCTCCTGGTAGAGGGGTCGGCTCAACCTTGGGTTGTAGAGACACACATTATGACAATCAGGTCAAGAGGCAACTCGACTGTGCATTCCTGCCACTGACAATTGGCATGACATGGAGTTGTATGCATATGTTGGGCTGTATGCATCTGAGCAACTTGTGTGACGGGTCAGTCAGTCGCATTGGATGCTCGCTAACTTGCGGAAGAGATGCATTCGTCCACTATACAATACACAACAGTGCAGTTTATATGAACGTATGAAAAGAACAGGCAATGGTTCGGCTTTCACGGCTTGTGCCACCCAAAGCTGTGCAACCACAAGCGCATGTCATAGTGGATCATATCACGGATCAGGCATTGGTCTGGCTCTCATTTCGGGGCCCGTCAGCCAGCAGCTGCTCGCGCAGGAAGGTGTACGTGCCAATCACCAGGCAGGCGCCGCAGGGCACGTGCCTCTGGATGCAGAAGTACCGCAGCGGCTTGGTGGCAACGATGCAGGCGGCTGTGACATACGCCCCCTCGGTACCGCTGCCCAAACGGATCTCTTCACGTGTTTGACGCAGCGCCGGCAAGCACACCTCTGTGGTCTGCCCCGGCGAGCGGCGGAAGCCCCCGCTGCCCTCCAGGCCGCCGCCGGCAGCGCTGGCGTTGGCCCGCGTTTCAAACGTTTCCAGCTCCCTGATCGTGTTGTAGCGGCTGACGTGCACCAGCGCATCGCGCCCCGACTCGTTTAGAACATTGCCAGCCCTGCCGGCCGCACAGCACAGCTGTTTCCACCAGGGGTGCCTGGGAAGCACCACTGCAATGCTGGTCTGCTCGCCTGCAGTGGTGGACCCAACCAATCGTTTTCCTCAACAACCTTGGACATGCATGCATGCACCCAGCGCTGCATTGACAGTAAACTTGGCAAACTGCATCGTGCATACATAGCCGGCATGGATGCAGATAATATCTGCACACCTGTGCACACACAAGGCCGAACAAGCAAACCCTGAACAGCGCTGACGACGGACAAAAGCCACTCCCCCCTCCTCCCACATCTGTCGTGCATTACAGCAGCGGCATGCAAGAAGCTCAACAATCCGCTTGCAACCAGCAAGGCGCAGCAGACATGCAGCTGTGCAGCATCTGCACATGCTTGCCTGTTGACAATATGCGCAGGCTGGCGGATGCTTCTGCCCGCAATGCCTGTTCGCTGCTGGCGCTCAACTCCTCCAGAGCTGGGATGCTGCCGGCTGCTTTGATGGCCTCTCGGTTGGCAGGGTGGTTAGCCGCCAAAGTTCGCAGAGTTCGGGCTGCCAGGCGCCTCACAGCGGGGCTGTGGCCGTCGCCAAGCAGCTCAACCAGGGGCGGTATGGCGCCCTGTGCAGCGACTAAGCTCTGGTTGACACGGTTGCTGTAAGCGAGAGCATGCAAGGCTCTTGCCGACTGCTCCTGCATGCCATCGCTGCAGCCCCTGCCCAGCAGGCACACGAGCGGCGGAATGGCACCCGCAGCGGCGATGGCGCGCTGGTTGGCGGGGTTGTTCGAAGCCAGGCTGCCCAGTGCTGCAGCTGCCGCCTCTTCAAAGCTGTCGTTGATGCAGTACAACCCATAGGCCTGGGCGGCACTGCCTGTGCCAAGCCGGCGCAGCAGGAGGGCAATGGCGTCTGCTTCAGCAAACGCACGCTGGTTGGCCGGGCTGTTTCTGGCAATGTTGCTGATGGCCCACGCTGTCGCGATCAACACATTAACTTCGTCACTCCTGAGAAACTCTACCAGGGGCGGGATGGCACCCTCAGCGGCGATGGCCTGCTGGTTGGCGGGGTTGTTCAACGCAAGGCTGCTCAACGCGGCCACTGCTGCCTTTTCAATGATGTCGCAATCATCGCCATAGGCAGCAATACCCCTGCCAAGTGGGCGCTCCAGGGGTGGTAGGGCAAGTAGGGCGTTGAAAGCCGGCCGTGCGGTGGCGGGACTGCCTTGATCCCCAAAAATGGTATTGCTAACCGGATGCACTTCTGGCCCTCTGGTGACAAAAACACTGGCGCTACGCAGAAGCTGCACCAGGGGCGGGATGGCGCCCGCAGAAGCGATGGCGCGCTGGTTGGCGGGGTTGTGCTCTGCCAGGCTGCCCAATGCTGCTGCTGCCGAGTAGCCGAGGCAGCCCGGCATGATGCCATCAGGATTGACCACGCAGACAGGGCTGGCGTGGTCAAGCATGCAGCGAATCAGAGGCTGGATCGCGCCCCCTGCTGCGAAGGCCTGCTGGTTGCCCGGGCTGCCCTCAGCGAGTGCGCAGATTGCCTGCGCTGCATGCCACAGAACACTAGTGACGCTGCTTTCTTCCAACAGCCTTACCAGGGGCGGGACAGCACCCGCCTCTACAATGGCCTGCTTGTTGACCGGGTTGCCAATGGCCAAACTGCCCAACGCCTCCGCTGCCTGCGCCTGCACGCCACCGGCGCTGCTGTTGCTAGATAGCAGCACCACCAAGAGCGGGATGGCGCCTGCTGCAGCTATCGCCTCCTGGGCGACGTGGCTGTGCAGCGCAAAATCGCGCAACGTCAGCGCTGCTTCCTCCGCATCGCTTCGCTTGACATCGCTGCTGTTACCCAGCTTCTCTACTGCAGCGCTGATGTACTCTTGCAGCTGGACTTCCACAAGCGCGCTCTGTGCCTGCACACTAACCGGACACACGACTATCAACAGAAGAAAACGTATACCCTGCACCACGCTTGGCGAAAGTGGGAGCACTTGCCTGGGTGGTAGGGTTTGGCCCGTTCATTTCGTGCGTTTGATCGTGAGGGAACACATGAACGGCAGTAAATGTTGGGGTGGTTTCGCACATGGGTTTCTCGCATGACTGATACCGCACTGCATGCGGTACGCACCGAAGTGCACTACATCACACAATGGCCATATTGGCTGTGCACCCTGGGAGCAAACCAGCTGCTGGAAGCCGCGGCAGCGTAGAAATATGCATGCCGAAGCGAGTGTGCAAACAATGGTTAACCAGTGGTTGAACTGTCGGTGGAGTAAACAATCCATGTATGGTGTGGCACGCTGCATGGCCAGTCAGGGCTGCCATCTTGTCTGGGTGCCGCAATGTAACAGGCAGCTAGGTCGGTTGCAGCCAGGTCAGTGCTGGCTTGTTGGTGCTGTCCCGCAACAGGCGCAACCAGGTGGGTGGCGTCAGGTGTGCAACAGGTGTGGACAGGCGGGTTCTACCCAGGCAGCGGCTCGAGTCAGCTAGGCGCGGCTGTCAGGTCGGGTGGCTGATCTGTAATATACGGTGAGTGCAGTGCAGCATCGGCGGCGCCAGCAGCGACAGCATGAAAGCTGTTGGCAGCCCTTCCCCCGCTTGAGCATGCAACACAGGCTCCCGTTTTGTTGCAAGTCTCCTGTAGGCTGTTGGCATTGTAAGTGGCAAGCCACCACTTGCCACGGTGGATTACCTAGTAGACTGAGTGCGAGAAACAGGCAACTGCCAGGCATGGGGGCAAGGTTTGTGTGTGCCCTTGTGCGGTGGCAACGCAGCACAGCGCGGCACAGCGGCTGCACCTCTGTTAACGGTTACCAGCATCCCCGCAAGAAACGAGCCCTGCAGATTATATACTGTGCTCTGCGGTTCTCGGTGTTTGGCGCCCGTCTGGTCGGTTGTCGGGACAGTCTCGGAACCAAAACCCGATCCAAACTGAGAGGGCATCTCCTTGAATCACTAATCGAACACTTCCGGTCTTCGGAAACGCTTCCAGCGAGCCGCCGCCGACCATCGCCGCCGACCATCGCCCTCTTAACCAACCCCGCTACCATGTTGCCGCCAACCAGTGTTTCCCGCCGCAACCCCTTCTTCCTATTACCACTTTCAGCCCTGATGGTGGTCAACCCACAGTACACGCGCATCCCTCACCCTGCGGGGTTCAGGTTCCGCAGCCACCAGCAGTTGTACCCCTTCTACCTAGGTGGGTGCTGCCACGCAACAGGTGCAGCCAGGTGGGTGCTGCCAGGTGGGTGCTGCCAGGTGGGTGCTGCCAGGTGGGTGCTGCCACGCAAGCGGTGTTCATATGTGCATCAATCAGTTGCAGCATCGTGGCAGATGCCAGCAGCAATGTTGCCAGCAAATGCAGCCAGCAGGTGTATCAGGCAGTTGTTGTAACACATTAAACACATCAAACACATCAAACACCCACCAATTCAACAATGTTCTTTTCAATGATCACAATGAGAGATGGGAGGCGATGGGGGAGCCTCAGCGCAATAATCAAAGAGGTGGTCTTTCTAGATGGGGCTTGTATGGCGTGTTGTGCAATGTGTGTGTGCAATGGTAGTGCTCCTTGGGAAAGTGGGGGTGCCACTCATAGGGCGGTAAGAGTGGCTCACGCTCCTTGACGCCAGGAAACTAGCCGGAGCTGTGAATGCCGGCAAATGTAACATGCATGCAGCCTCAGGGCTGCTGCCCCCCGGGTGGATGGGCATTACTAGTAGGCAGCGGTAGCGGCTGCACCTCCCCCGGCCCAACCGATCTCAGCCCTGCCCGCGCCGCCGCCGCCGCCTGCTGCTGTGGCTTTAGCTTGCGCCTCAACATCTTCAATTGCAAGCAGGGGCCTGACTGGGCTCAATCAGCTGACGTGCACGAGCACCCTGCCTCATGAGCTGTGTTTCCAGGGAGATTGTCTTGCGTTTGGTTAGCCTCCACCACCAATGCTTGGGCCCCGTGGCCTCGGTCATGGTGTGGTTGCCTGCATCCAGGGGTGGAGGGATGAGGCAAGCACTTGTGATCCCTACGAATGTGCCCAGCGCCAAGCACACAGCACTGCCTGTTGGCTGCCAGACAAAGTCGCAAACACAGGGCAGATGGCAGCGGCTGCTCGCCGCAGGAAAGGCGATGCAAAGCGCAAACACAGGGGAGATGCCAGCAGCTGCTCCCCGCAGAAAAGGCGGTGCAAAGTGCAACCCAAGACACATGCAGAAGTTTGCGCCTTGAAACAGCAGTGGTGAAATGCAGTTGCCATGTTGGTGGCAAGGCAGTGCCATGTAATGCCAGTACCATGTCCTGCCAGTCTAGCAATATGTAGTGCCTGTATGTCAGCCAAGCCGCTCACCCTCGTAAAAAATGCTCAGAGTTGCATCCGCCTCATGCTTCACGCCAGGGTTGTCACTGTCCGACAGCTTCCGCAGCACTCCCAAGCCGCCAGCACACATGATGGCCTGCTGGTTGCAAAGGCTGCCAGCGGCGAGGCTGCGCAGCGCTCCCGCCGCGGCCGCTTGCACTCCACTGCTGCCGCTCTTTAGCAGCTGCACCAGGGGTTTGACGGCCCCTGCCGACACAAAGGCCCGCTGATTGCTATGGTTGCCAAGTGCTAGGTTGCTGATCGCCCGTGCTGCCTCCTCCTGCACGCAGCTGACTTCATTTCGAAGCCGCTGCACCAGTGCCGGGATGGCACCAGCGTCCGCGATGGCCTGCTGGGTCAAGGGGCTGTTGTGCGCCAAGTTGGCCAGCGCCCCCGCTGCCCCTTCACGCACGGAAATGCTGTCGCTGCCAAGCTGCCGCACCAGGGGCGGGAGGGCACCAGCTGTGACAAAGGCCTTCTTCTTTTCAGGGCTGGTGATGGTTGCTGCCAGTTTGTTTAATGCGCTTTCTGCTTCCTCCCGCACTGGCGCCCTGTTGCCGCCGCCAGGCTGCCGCCGCATAGCGTCCATTGAGCGTGCCTGCAGGCCAGGGAGCAGCAATACTTGTACTTGTTCTTGAGCGGGTTGTAACAGACGAACAAGGAGAGAGTGAGCGGCATCAGCAACCGCTGCAGGCAAAGGTTGGCCGCAACATTTTCCCAAGTTGCAACTAGGCTGCCCGGCTGGCAGCGGCCTGGACCACAGGCTGGGCAGGTGCCTGCAGCCTCTTCCCAACCGTAGGCCACAAGCTGGCGCACAACACCTTACTGGGCAGCCATAGGATGTAGTACTCGCTAGATGGCAGGCGGGCTTTCGCAGATGCGGCTGGCGACCCACTGGCGGCAGCTTGCTGGCACCGCCTAGCTGAGCTAGCGGGCCCTACATGGGGCGATGACCACGCATGCGTACATACCTTAGACGTCATGGTGGGCCTCAGCATTGAAGTGTCCAAACGCCCCTTCCAAGTGGAGCACATGTCGGCACACAAGCACAGGAGTAGGTCGGTGCAGGAGCGTCGGTATACTGTTGCTTGCAGGCTCTTCTCCTCGAATTATAGTCCGAAAGAACGACACCTTCCGGCAACAAGGGTTTGCCGCGTCGCTGCCAGCACGCTGCTGCCTGCAAACTTCCAGCCGCCGGAGACGATCTTGGAGACTGCTACTGCAGAGCCTGGAGCAGATGTCGCGATGGCAGGCAGGAGAATATGGGTCGAACGGGTCCGCGAAGCCCTCCTAGTTCCTAACGCCGCCTGTAGCGGTACAGGCTCAAGCGCCGCCCGCCAGTGCTGCAGGGCAGCGGCACTGCTGGTTCTTATAAGAGTGATTGGCACTGGGCTGTTATCCGTTCTGGTCTATTGTTTCCTTCTGTGATGTATTACTGTTGCCTTACTAAACGTGTGTGTCAGGTGGTGATGTTGGTAGTGGTGGAAGAGCGCTAGCGGTCGGGGCGCCCCTTTAGGATGGGGTGATGAACTCAGATACATCCCGCCTGCTGTCTCACATCTTGCCTGCAGCACTGGCTTGTCGGTTACTTATGCCGCTATTTGCCTGCTAGCTCTGCTTGTCGCATGCTATCTGTCCCGCTCACTGGCAACAACCCCCGGCAGCATATGCAGCATGATGAATCGCGTACTGCCTGGGGAGCCCTGCGCCAGAGTTGTGGTGCTGCGAAGCGGGAGGGTGTGCAGCATGCATGCCGCCAGCAACCTCACGCCGCCAGAAACTGCCCCACTGCCTGCCTGCCTGCTGGCTTGCCTGCCTGCCTGCCTGCCTGGCTGTCGGGTTGCAGCCCTGACCATCTGACGATGTTGTGCCACTGCTGCCCTTCTTCCACAGCGCCCCTAGGCTTTTGTGTGTCCGGCAAACAAACACGTCCAGCAAAGTTACACCAAAATCATGCCTGGTTGGCAGATTGTATTGTGCGGTGCCGTGCAGTACACATTAATGGATTGCATGAATCTGGCAGCTGGGTTGCTGGCATGTAGTAGGAGTATCACGCATCAAGTACAGCAATGTGCTGTCAGGCAGCTGTGAAAGATCGTTGCTAGTTCAAACAGAAAATGGAAGGAAGGAGTTGCCAGCCGATGAAAACAGTGCACGTGCTATCGACCATGCATGCATGTGGGTGGGTGGGAGCAGCGTGTGTTCAAATGCTGCGCAGCAGGTCGGTTGCAGCCAGCAGAATCAAGGTGCTGTGTTCATCAAAAGTTATAGAAGTTGAAAAGATACGGATTGAAGTCGGGGCAAAAAGCTCAGCAAGTTTCAGGGCAGAATGTAGTGCTCCTTGGGGAAAGACGAGGTGCCAATCATCAGACGGCGGGTGCATGGCACAACTTCATTGACGCAGTAATACCAGCCGGGGTTGTCAATGCAGGACACAGTGACACACGCAGCCTCGGTGCTGCTGCCCAGATGCATGGGAACGAGCTCGCAGGGATGTGCAGGCAGCAGTTTTGCCTGCACCTTCCCCTCCCGACACTTGAAGTTGATCTTGCCACTCAAGCCGCCGCCGGCTGCCGTGGCCTTGGCCTGCGCCTCAGCTTCCTCAACCTCTCTAATGGTGTTGAAGCGGGTGACAAGCACGAGCACACGGCGGCCTGAGTGATTTGCCACGAAGATTGTCTTGCGCTTGCACAGCCTCCACCACCAGTGCTTGGGCCTCTTCACCAAGGTGTTGGTGTGAACACCTGCATCCAGAGGTGAAAACGCGCGGTCAGCAGCCTGCTGAATAGAGTTAGCTCTTCAATTGTGCAAGCACACGTGCTGGCTGCCAGAGAGAGCGACAACATGTAGCAAATGTCACACACTAAATCTCGCAGATAAGGCGACGATGTCCACCAAAAACACATAAGCAGCAGTCTGGGCTGTCTGACTTCCCTTGTTGGCATCCCAAGTAATGCCAGCAGCCCATTCAATGCCAGTGGCCATGTTATGCCAGCAGCCCATGTAATGCCAGTGCCCCCAGCAGCCGCTTACCTATTGCAAAGTGGCTCAAAGTTGCAAGCACCGCACGCTTCACATTAGGGTCGCGGCTGTCCGACAAGTCCCGCAGCATGCCCAAGCCGCCAGCATCCATGATGGCCTGCTGAATGGAACGACTGCCGGCGGCCAGGCTGCCCAATGTTTGCGCCACCTCTTTCCGCACTTCGCTGCTGCTGCTGTCGCTGGCAAGCAGCTGCACAAGGGCTGGGATGGCGCCAGCCTCCGTGAGGGCCCACCCCAGCCGAGTGCTAGCCCTGCCAGCGGGCAGGCTGCGCAACGCTCGCGCCATTGCCGCTTGCACTCCATTGCTGCCGCTCCTTAGCAGTTGCACAACGGGTATGACGGCTCCCGCCGACACAATGGCCCGCTGGTTGCGACAGTTGTCGAGCGCTAGGTTGCTGATCGCCCGTGCTGCCTCCTTCTGCACGCTGCTGGCCTCATTCCGCAGCAGCTGCACCAGTGCCGGGATGGCACCAGCTGCTGCAATGGCCTGCTGGGTAAAGGGGCTGTTGTGCGCCAAGTTGGCCAGTGCCCCCGTCCCTGTTTCCTGCAAGGCAAGGCTGTCGCTGCCAAGCAGCCGCACAAGGGGCAGGACGGCACCAGCTGTGACAAAGGCCTCCTTCTCCTTAGAGTTGGTGGCTGCCAGCTTGCTCAGCGCCCGTGCTGCTTCCTCCTGCACCTTACAGCAGCTGCTGTCAAGCAGCCGCACCAGGGGAGGCAGGGCGCCGGCGCTTAGGATGGCTAACCGGTGGGACGTGCAGCCTGCAGCCAGGATGTGCAGCAGGCGAGCTGCTGCCTCCTGCACGCCGGAGCTGCTGGCGCCGAGAAGCTGCACCAGGGTTGGGATGGCGCCGGCTGCTACAATGGCCTGCTGGTTGGCGGGGCTGCTGACAACCAGAGAGCCTAACCCTGTTGCTGCCGCCTGCTGCGAGTCAATGCTGCTGCTGCTCAGGTTTTGCATCAAAGATTCTAGGGGATCAACGCTGACAGACTTTTCTGCTGGCTCGGGCAGTACTTTGCGGCAAATGCCACGCAGCTGCCGTATAGCGTGCATCGGAGTTTGCCTGCACGCGAGGGGCAGCAATATGTTGTGGTGGGGTTTCAGCCAGTTTCAGCCAACAATTGGTCAGAAATATTGGCAATTGTTGCAGCAAATGGTGCGCAGGCTACCGCAGCTTCCGAGGCAACACCACCCGCCTATGCTGGCAGCGGCATGACAGGCAGGGCTGGACAGGTGCCTGCATCTTCCACGCTTCATCGCAAGCGACGTGTTTCGCACAGGGCAGCCATGCTCGCTAGAGGGCGGGTGGGTTCGCCCATATGCCGCTTGCACACACCGGCCCGGTTTGGGTTAAGAGCGGCAAAATGCCAGCTGCGTGAGGAGCGTGGGCTAGCGCCTACATTGGAGTACCGGTACGTACCTTGGCGGTGATGAAGTGGGTTCACGCCGCAGTGTTCAAGCGCCCAGTCCAAGTGCAGTACAGGCCGTAACACAAGCACAGATCGGGCAAAATACAGAACACTGTGGCTTGCAGAGGACCCTCCTCGATAATAAAGCTCGATGTACTGGCACCTTCCGGCAACAAGGGTTTGCTGAGTTGCGGTGGCACCTTCCGGCAGCAGGGGTCGCCGGCGGGGTGCTGCCCTGCAACTTCCAGCTGCCCTCAACGACTCTTTTGAACGTAATTCGGGACCGGAAGAGGTGCAGCAGAGAGTTGGGCACGGTGCTGCGCAACGGTGGCAAGAGTGGGGCCAAGGCAGCCTGCGGCCGGTGAGGCGGCAGATAAACCATTGCGCAGGCGGTGCACTGCTGCCTGCTCGCCAGCATGACCAGCAGCGGACGGCGCACTATTCTGCGGAATGCTGTGTTGCAAGGACTGTGTGCGGGTGCATACCTGGTCATGGTCTAGGATGTCAGCGGGCACCAGCTCTCGGAGTGCCCCCCCC
>JAAMXP010001497.1:7671-19307 GCA_019693395.1 Ettlia oleoabundans | reverse complement strand
GATAGAAGCAGGTGTTGACCCTTTGACCAGTGATTACCTGCCATGATATCGGTACCATGGGGCATGCTGCACAGGATGCTGCACAGGATGCTGCACAGCGCCTTGAAGGGTGTGTGCTGAGATGAGGTGGCTAGGTAGATCAAGATGCGCTGATCTTACCTGAGGTGCCCCGTGAGGCCCAGTGCCATCAGCATGCCGGCATGGGTGTAGCTGGGCTCTGCGGCAAGGGCAAATAGGGACGCTTAGCCGTCAACTCGGCTGCGTGCTACACCACGGTTGTGAAACGGTCCAGCCACGATCCTAATTTCTGTCTGGCTATCTCAACAACTATGAACAGCCGCTCCCCCTGTTGTCACTTACGCAGCCACCCAGCCATGCACCCACCTGGTGGCTTGTTGTAGACCACCCAGGTACGAGTCAGCTGATGTGTGCCAGGTGCCAGGCGTAGACCTGCCGCCACACCGTTGTGGAACTCAGGCCAGGCAGTCTGCTCGGCCAGGGCACCACCACCTGCAGCACAGCACAGCACAGCACAGCACAGCGCAGGTACTTCCCAAGGTCATGTCCAATGTCGGGTGAGGTACAGGCCAGACCAGTCTTGGACTCCCAAACCCATTCGACCGACCAAGCTGGTTGCCTGTCCGTAGCACTGCAGGGCTTCATGATGCTAAAAGTGCCAACAAACAGTCAACAAAGCAGCCTGTGTCCTTGCTGGTGGCACGACTGCTTTGAGTAAGTGGCGTGTGCTGCTTGTTTTTTTTATCTGCATGTCACAACAGGTGCGCTTTGCTCACCCAGCGCGGGTGCCGCCCCCGTGAAGTCCAGGTTCACCACCGCGTTGTTCTGCTCAGGCAGCCGACCAGCTGCACAGTGCAGGGTGAAGAACGGGGGCGCCAGGCAGGCAGCACACTGTAGGAGAAGCCCAGACCACAGAATCAAGCAAAACCGCCTGAATACCGTGAGAACAGTAATTCAAAAGTTGGAAAAATGCTGAAAAGGCGTCCGCAACCAGCCAGGCGCACACATACAACCTGGGGACACAGCATGCACGCACCCAGGCAGAGTGGCGGTATGTGGAGAGGCTCGGTGGGAAGCGGGCGCAGCGTGCCCAACGTAAGCGCGCCGCGACCCAGCGGCAGAGCGCACGTCCGGATGGCCAGAACAGTCAGCTTCAGCTGCTGCGCCGCTGTGCCCTCTGCAGCAGCAGCGGCAACAGCAGCGGCACACAAGTTATGTGTGGCGGGATGGGCGTGCATGCCTAAGCTGAGCCGTGGTGCAGCAAGGGTGCCAAGAAGAATGATCCCGACCCCCAAGCCGGGTGCGGCAACAGCTGCAAGCGGCGTGCCAAGTGGATTCTTAGGTGCAGCACACTGGCCCGGAAAGTAGGCACAAATCCTGCCTGTCCAATAGTCCTCAGTTGTGCCAACCGTGCCAACAGCCCCACCCGTGTCGCTCGGCTCCAGCACGTTCCCCACCCTCAGGGTGACAGGTGCACTGCTGCGCAGCAGGCGCCGCACCTCCAGCAGGCGCAAGTCCCGACCGAACTGCAGGCTTGCAGCCTGGGGAGGTGTGGCAGTAGATGCGCGGGAATGGTCAGTGTGTGGCTATGGTAGTGGTGGTGTTGAGTTACAAGCCTGGGTGGCTGTGGAAGCTGCGGGCAGTGCAATGGCTCTAGGAGAGTGGAGACTAAGGCGTGAAGGCCATTTGAATTGCAATGTGCAGTGCACAGGCTTTCTCACAGACAGACAGTCCTAGGCAAGGCCGGCGTGCCACCCACCTGCTGTGTCAGGTTCTCCATGCCATCCTCTGCCGATGCATCACCCGACCACGTGAGTGCGCCAGTTGCAGAAGCCGCCCCGCTGGAAGCACCGTCATTGCCCCCCTCCCCAGCCTCCCCTGGGCCGCCGTGCGCGGCTACAGGCAGCTGTAGGCGCTGCGTGTACGGCACTGGCAGCAGCTCTGGGGCGGCAAGCACCCGACTCCTGTCACCCTCAGGCGCCTCCAGCAGCCTGCTGCGCACAGCAGACCCCGCATCGCCAGTGCCCTGGGGCTGGCGGGTGGCGGAGGCCATGGGGGGTGTGGCCGCCGCACCCACAGCGCTCAGCCGCCGCAGCGCCGCCGGGGTGGCACCTGCACAGCCAAGCCAGCCGGGGCACGCCTGATGTGTATCCGTTCACTGAGGCCCTTTCATACCAATTAATCGACTGGCTGCAGACGGCAGTGCATCTCTTTTCTGTACAGCGAGACTGTGAACGACTGGGGCGGCGGCCCTCTATTGGCGGCTGGTCACCATATGACTGTGCTTACCCGAGGGCGTGCCATGCTGCATCTGGGTGCTGGTGCGTCCCGCTGGTGGCTTCTTGCTGGGGCTGCTTGCCTTGGCCATCTTGCCCAGCGGTGTGCTCACTATGCTGCTCACCGCCGCCTCAGCGGGGCGCTCCTCCTGCTCAGCCGCCGCCATGCTGGCAGCAATATCGTTGCGGCCTGGGGGAAGGAGAAGAGGAAGGGGCCAGGCACCCAGGCAGGCATGGCTGAAACCCCACTAGAAGTGAAGGAGTCATGCATCTTTGGTGTTGGTTTTCCACCCGTTGTGGTAGCATGGCATTGCAGCGCCTCACCAATGAGCACATAAGCCTCCTGTGGCCAGTCGGTGGGCGGGTTGCTGCGGCAGTGCTGGATGGCCTGCAAACACATAATGCGTGGGTGTGGGTGTTCTTACAAGGGGCCCTTGCGGGCAACGCGACTGACATCTAAAACAAGAAGCAGCTACTCACCAAGCGGGGCACCAGATTTGAGAGGAAGAAGGAGAAGCATGGGGAAGCATTTACCGGTGGTGTGCAGGATCAACTGACAGCTGCCAGAGGCAACAGCGGAATTGGGGCACAACCCAGTTCATATGAGTGCACACACCCAAGCGAGTTCTCACCTGTCGCAGCGGCAGTGCCACGCCCCATGGCAGTGCATCAAGGTGTGCCAGGGTCCAGCCTTGGCGCACCAGCAGGCGCACAATGCGGTGGGCAGCAGCCTCCAACAAGTCGCCAACCTGTGGGAAGCTTGGGTGGACGAGTGGGCAAGCTACAGAGGCGGGCATGCAGGCAAGTGGGCAACAGCACAAGGGCGAGGCCCCGAGCAGTGCGCCGCTAGCTGGCCCTGGTCCATGCACAAATGTTCGTGCGGGGGTTGGCAGGCAGGGCGTGGGCGCTTGCCTGTGGCACATCTCGTGTGGGGCTGGAGCTCAGGGATGCCGCCGCGTCGGCCAGCAGGGAGTAGGCGGCCAGCAGATCGATGCTCCGCTGCACGCAGGCTGCCCGATGCTGCACAAGGAGCGGTACCGGGCCGCTGTCCCACTGGCCTTGCAGCAACTGCTGCAACGCACGGAACATGTCAGCTGGTGCCGCTGTTTCTGCCGAGGTGTGAGCAGGTGTCGCAGCAGAGGGTGGGTATGGGGGTGCCGCCAGCCCAAGGTCCCGGCAGTAATAGTCGGCATATCCAGCCGCCCCAAGCAGGCCCGATATGCGCAGCAGGGTTTGGCCCAATGGCGGCAGCAACTGCCAGCGCAGCACGCTCATCTTGCAGTCCTCATACACTGCAGGCAGGCAGGCAGGTGGGTGGGTGGGTGGGCGGGCAAACGTTGATTCCAGAGTCTGGCATGTGTTGTTTATGGCAGGCCTTTAGTGCATGCTGGAACTACCATGTCCCCCAGACCCATGCCAAATCCCTGACCAGAGCTGGTGGCGAGTGTGGCCTTTGGACCTGTTGAGCCAACAACTAGCTTTCTTGCCCACCTGAGTGCAGCGCCTGCAGAGCCTTCCACACCTCATCGCGGCCACTCATCGCGATAGAGGCAGGCGTGGGTGCATGGGGCTGCTGTGCTTTGGCCGCCCAGGCAAAGCGCACCCCGTGCCGCTGGTGGTGGTCCGAGAGCAGCAGCTGCTGCCAGGCTTCATCCCCTGCGGCTTGTGGCTGGGTGGGGGTGCCCGGCTGGCGCTGGACTGTGGCTGAGGTGGTGGTGGTGCCAGAGCTGGCGCCTGTAGGCAGTCAATGCAAAGGTGAAGAGTCGAGCAAATGGTGCGGTCAGTTCCTGCTCAGGGGGCATTGAACTGTAAGACATGAATGCTTGGAGTAGTATTGTAATGCCAGATACAAACGGCAGGTGCATGGCAAACGGTGCATCACCTGATGGATGGGGCAAGCGAAGCTGCTTCCCCTCCTCCGGGTGCTGGCTGCATGAGGTGGGGTCAGCAGCCCATGCCAGCAGCACCTGCGCCAGTGCACGCCACTGTTCGCCGGCATCACCGCTGCAGCTGCCTGCAGCCAGGAGTAAATAAGTTGCAGAGCACCGTTACTATGCCGTATACATCACAACCAAAAGGGAATCAAGCATCAGCACAACCCTGATGCGTCCGGCAGCAAGACGATTACAGATGAGGAGCAGCATCGGGAAGCAGGAAGTGTTTGGGGCTTGCTGGCTCACCTTCTGTTGACAGCCACCGAGAGTAAAGGGCCCACCACATCTCGCTTGGCAGCACAGCATGCAGAGCATGCATGACGGCACTAGCCAGGGGTCCGCTGGGCGCAAAGGGCAGGGCAACGCGCACACTGTTGCCACCGGCCAACACCAGTGTGACGCGATTGCCCACAGAATTCTGCAAGGCGCAAGGGAGGGCTGTCATTCAGCTGACAAGTGTATTACATGCACTCCTCGACTTTCCCAGCACACTCACACGCATGCCATGTTGCGCATGGTTCTGCGTGCCACCTGGCGTCCAGCAGGCTCCACACGACTCACCTGCAGGCCCACCACCGTTGGAGGCGGCTCAAGGGCGTCCGCCAGCGAACGCACATCAGGCAGGCGGTCGGTTGACACTGATGCTCTTCTAGTGGCTGAAGTGCCGGAGGCTGGCCTGTTGGGGCCGGGTGAGACCAGCATCATTTCCCCATCCACGTCACCGCCATCTGAGTCAGGGGAATGAGCTTCCGCCACAGAGAGGGGCCGCTTGCTGCCCGACACTTCGGAGGGGTTGGCCGCCAGCTGCGACTGCTGACCCACAGTGTCGCCATCGTCGCCCAGGCGCAGCAGCTGCACATATGCAGCAGCAGTACAGCCATGGCCTGGCAGGCCTACTGTGCAGAGGCGGCGGCTGCCCACGTACAGTGCTAGCCTGCTATCTGGCTGCAGCACCAGCAGGTCACGGGCCGGCGCCTCAGCCCACCCGCCCTCCTGCCTATTGCTCCTGCTGTGGAAAGTGGCAGCCACTACAGCAACCGCCACTGCCGGCAGGGTGAAAGCGACCTCGACCCGCTTGCCAGCAGACACGGGCGCAGCCGCTGCCGCAGCTGGTGGCGGCAGGCGCAGTGCCATCAGGCGCTGGCAGCTGCTGCTCAGCAAGCACAGCAGTAGGTCTCCATTGGCATCTGTGACCAGATGGCCCTCCAATGACTGGGCTCCCACCCCTGCAAAAGCGCAGCACTCTAGTTGCAGGTTCACCCAAGGTAAGAGGCAGAGGCATTCGCAGGTGTGCATGACCATCGCGCAGCAACAAGGTAAACCACAGGTACAGGAACATGGCAACAGTTGGCAAGCCTACCTCCATCCATCTGCTGCTCCCACAGCAGGGAAAAGGTGATGGGAAGCTCCTGAGATGGAAGCAGGACGGGTGCGCCTGGCCCACCAGCCGTGGCAGGGATGGCCGGCGTCACGCTGCTGCGGGGGACGGGCTGGAAGACCATGGGAGACAGACCACCATTGGGAAGCCTCAGGCTGGCCCTGCACACCAAAGAGTCTTTATGAGATTGCATGCATGGCCTTCCAAACAATGCAGATCAGAATAAGTCTGGTCAGAAGCCAGCGTCAGCGTTGCACAGCAGGAATGCCAGGTGGAGCAAGACTTTTGATGAGTTGGACAGGTTCCCAAGTTCCGTGTGGATCATTCACCGTTGAAAATGGCTACTCCGCTGGAGAAGAAGTTTAAAAAGGCGGTGTGGCTTATTCGGAACGGCCCCCCAAAAGCCGGAACCAGCAACGAGGAAAAGTTGAAGTTTTACGGGCTCTACAAGCAAGCCACCGAGGGTGATTGTACAGGCGCCCAGCCTTGGGCTGTGCAGGTGGGAACTTAGGGAGGCCCATCAAAGCGCAGGCGTGCGTTGCGCGTGATCGGGGTATTCGTGACCTGCTTGTGGTAGCTGGGCATCGCAACAATAACGTGGAGAATGCCATCGCCACCTAACCGGGGGTAGGTGGGCACTGGCGCTCAAGTACAGGCAGGCGCACCAAAGCTTGGCGGTCTGCTCCGCCCTGCTTGGCCCGCCCGCAGTTTGAGGCACGGGCCAAGTGGGATGCTTGGAACGCTTTGCAAGGAATGAGCAAGGCAGAGGCCATGCAGGCAAGTCTAGAGCTGTCTGCTATCCCCTCCACGCCTTTTGGCAAGGCAACCCGTTCACAAGAACCGCCACCCTCACACTTTGGCGCGCGCTGTTGCAACGCTACCCCGGTTCATGCTGCAGAAGTACATTGACTTGGTGGCGGAGGGTGACCCCAACTGGGAGGCCCACGAAACGCTCAAGGACTACAAGGAAGAGGAGGCGTAATCAGGCGGGCCCCAAGCTGCAGCTGCACACCGGCCTGAGGAGCCAAGCTGTGCGGTGGCACATAGTGCTGCAGCCTCCTCGTGTTTCTGTGAGAGTATCGTATTGCTGACCATTTATTGCTGTCCAATAGCCAGCGCTAGCCAGCACTATTTCAACGATTGGGAACTTGAGCCTTGCACCCTTACCACCCGGTAACCGTACCCTGCCTTTCCAGCAATAGGCATTAGCAGCTTGATTGGGCTTACTTTTTATACGTTCCTCCGCCAGGGCCGCCTGCACCAGCCACCGTACGTGCCGTCGGGGTTATCGGCTGTGCCCCGCTTGTTGCCAGAGCTGGGCCAGGTGGACCAAAGCTGCGCCCTGCAGGCAACTGGGTGCCGGGGGTGCCCGATGCGCCATTGCCGCCGGGCCAGCGCATGGGAGTCACCGCCACAAAACCCTGCGCCTGCTGCGTGGTGATGATCCACACCGACACACGTCGCTGCCTCTGCAGGTTGCACCAAAGGTCAGCGGCAGCAGCAGCAGGTGTGATGCTTTCTGTGGCATGTTGTCTTCAACGCGCAACCTCGCAGCGCATGTGATCAATAACAATGCACAAAGCAGAAGTTGCCCACTACGGCGCAACAACTTCGCGACACACTTGCAGCTTTAAGCGGTAGGTAGGCAGCCAGGTGGTGTCACAAGTACATCCCAGCACCCCACAACATTTGACTCACCATGTTGTGAGTGACAAGGTACGGAACCTCCACGCCCGACCACACCACCCTCTCCTCCTCATCCCATCCGCCGCTGCCGGTGGTGCCACTCCCCGGCCTCCCGCCAGCTGTTGCACTGTGCATCTGCACCTCCTGGATATTCTCCAGCGGGTGCACCAGTATGCAGGGGCCCTGCCCCACCGCGCCCTGCACCAAACACCAAGCAGGCGTACAGCAGAGCAGGTTGCCAACATGGGGAGATCAGGGTGAACATGATTTTTTGTAAATAGCAGGGTCGCGTTGTCTGCGCACCGTTAGCAGCACACCCTGCGGTAGCGGCCATAAGCCGGTGAAGTTGCCGGGCAGTGGGATGGTGTGGCAGTCGCCATCCTGCGTGTATACACTCAACACGCCAGGATGCAGCAGGCAGAGGATAGCATCCGGCCCGGTGTTCTGGAAGAAGCACCAGGCCGCTTTGAGTACAGGTGCAGGAACAGTCAGCTGCTTGCGCAGCACGCTGCCAGCCGTCCACACCACGCTGCAAAGGAATGCACAGGGGTGGGAGGGGGGGCTTTGCTGCGATACTTGTCCAACGATATATACTTGCCAATTGCTAATAGCCTGGCTGCCGCATGTAACACTTACAGGACCTTGACGGGCAGCTGCATAGGCAGCACCAAATGCTGGCTGCAGTTGCGGCAGCGCTGCAGTCCTGCTCGATCCTGTATGCGTTGGCCCACCTGTTGCCCCGTATGTGCAGCTCCTCATCGACTGACCCCTTGCCCAGCGTCGTGGAGCTACCCGAAAAGACCAAACAATGGGGCGGACCGCTTGCATCGCCGTGCTGCTGCAGACGGCCCTCCAGCACCTGCATGCCGCTACCGGCGCTGTACAAAACTTCCGCGGCCACAGCAGGCCCGATCATGGCTACGGGAGGCAAAACCTCGATTCGATCATGAACCGACAGGCACTGGCGTCCTATGAAGCCCTGAATGCGATGAAGATAAGTGTCATGAATGCCAGAGTTGAAGTCTGCAGTCCATGATCGCATTAGGGGGGCATCAACCAAATGCCAAGGCGTGCCACTCTGGCAGGCCCGGTAACCGGACGCATGCCGCCACGCCGATGCGCTGGGCTCTCCCACACCTGTTTCTTCTCAGGATTGTCTGTAATATGTGAACATGAAGGTCACCACCTCAATGACGCTCCAATGGGCAGGCAACCGCGGCAGGCAGCAACGCCAGCACCTCAAGAGTCATAGGTTGACGACTGCTAACCTGCTCGAAATCATGCCATCATGGCAACTCCTGTGAGTGGGTCATGTTAAATCATGTGCCCATAACTTGTCGTTGCTTGTTGTCACGCCAGCTATCGTTCGTTTCAGTCGGCGGATGCTGTGCAGGCCCTGCCGCTGCCGCTGCAGGCAGCGTGCGGGATGACCTGGCAGTGGCCTTCCTTAGCGCATTCTACCGATTGTTTGCTCTGGAACAGAGTACATATTGCTGACCCTTCGCGACACGTACTCCAGCTTATTTGAACGTGTTGTGGCACACCCAGGCGGAACCAAAAGTGACTTCCTAGGTGAGCTTTGAGCAGTGCGTATTTCTCGAGAGCTCTTCAGCCCATGCAATGTCCAAATTCTGTCGCAAACCAGGGGCTCGAGAGTGGTGAGCTGCCACCATTTCGCTGCCGCTCACGCTCCTGAATCACGACACAAACTCCTGTGGGTGCTGCTCATGGACTACCAGCAGCAGCAATAGAGACAGTAGACCGTGCGCCACAATGCAGGCAACACCATAGGCGCCTCACCGGCGCAGCCGCTCCGGCCGGCCAACCCCGCCGACCCTGCTTGCAGGCTGGCGTCAGTTTACTGACATGGGGGCTCTTGAAGACTTGGCGCACACTCTTTGTCTAATACTCGGGTGTGGCTGCTTGGACGAAGCGCTGTGGAGCAGTAGCAGGCGTCAACCTGCGGTCAGCTCTCCGCCCTTGGCGCCCCTGGTCCCCCCAGGGCAGCAAGCAGCCCGGGATATGCGGGAGCAGCTGCTGCCATCAGAGCAGCACACAGACAATGACACCACCCTGCAGGCATCAGCATCAAGCAGCTCGCAAGAAGGTAAGGGGCTATGCATCAGGGGGCCCTGCTACCCTGGCCGCTTGCTTATTTGAACTTTAAGTTCAAATAAGAGCAGGTTGCCAGCCGTTTAGCTGGTTGGCTCTCACTGGCAAAGTTACCTACCACATGCCTTAGTTGCAGGACTGATCTATTGTGCAATGTTTGATATACCGCCACTGCTCTTCCACATAGCTGCTTCAAGCTCCCCCCTGCCGATCCCCGGCTGGCCCCTGCTGCTCCTGCAGAGATGTACCGCGTTGCTTCCTTCAACACAAAAGTACATGTGCTGCGCGGCCATTCACCCTTCTACCAGCTGCAGCAGCCGCCGTCGCAGCAGCAGGCGCCACAGGAGGAGGCAGCAGGAATAGAACTGAAGCCGGCCAGCTCCAACATGCTACTAGGTTTGCAGCACCTGGAGGGCCGCGGCAAGTTTGTGCCAGCCCACCCCGTGCAGCATCCTGCAGGCCTTCACACAGTGCGGCGCGGCCCCAACCCGCAAAGTCAGCAGCGCCTGGGCAGCTGTTGAGTGCCGGTTGGCTGGCTCGGTGGATGGATGTTGCCTAGGCTTGGCTCAGCTACTCATGTGTGCACCTGTACCACTATTACCACTGCTCGGGTGCATTTTTCCTTGGCGCCCCCCAATTTTTCCCAATCATTGACTTGCTGCATGATCTCGGTTACTTGTTGCATGTACACCTGCTTGTCCTTGTCGGCACGCATTCAATCTGGAGTGCACCGCCTGTAAGTCACCTCGCAGGCAGTTGCCTAGCTGGGGTGGCAAGATACATGTGGCCAGCCCTGGATCAGGCCCGGTTATGCCGACATACTGGCAGTCCACCCACTCAATTACAATGTGCTACCGCTGCTCCGTGGGTGCCACAGCGCTGAGAGCTGCACCCGCACAACTCAGCCTGTCAATCGCTGCCTGCCACCACATGCAGCCTGGTACGTCAGGGTCAAGGATGACAAGCATGACTAGGCACATGAACAACCGATGATATCCATGAAATAATGAGCACTGGACAAGGCAACAGCTGTTGCATCACATGTGTATGTGTGAGTGACTAGACAAGACAGTGCAAACGTAGGACTCAATTCTGTCTGCCAGCTGCTGCACTGCATCCTTCGGTTGACCCAGCGCCCAGCACTGCAAAGCATCACACGCCGCTGCTGCTGCAGCAGCAGCCCGTGCCACTGGTGCAGGGAATCCTTCGGCGCGACCCCCAGTGCCGTGACTGTCGCGGGCGGTGGCGTTGCTGCCGGCAGTGTTGCTGCCGCCATCCATGGTGCAGAGGTTGGCGGCCACGCTGTCGGCCACAGCGGGGTCCTGCTCTGAATCGCTGCCGCTGCGGCTGGGGCTGCGGGGCGGGGGGCGCCGCCTCTCCAATGACCTGCGGGGCGGCTGCCCCACGCTGCTGCTGGCTCTGCTGGGGCTACTGCCCGTGCTGCTCTCACCCTTGCTGTCGTGTGGGGGTGCCTCGCCCACATATTCAACATCCACCCCGCTCGGCTGTGTTGGGAAACCTGAGCTGAAGTGAGGTTCCACCGACACTTCCGCCGATGCTGCTCCTGGCTGTGGCTGTGCAGCCTCCGCTGACTGCGCAGCTGCAGGTGCTGGCACTGCCACCAGCACCCCCAGCGCAGCAAAGCTCTTGAGTGCACCCTGCACCAGGGCTATTGAGGGCACAGCCACCTCCTCTGCCTGCCCGTTCCTGCTGCTCCATGCGCCCCCATTTGCAACGTCACTCTCCCCTTGTGGGCTGGCTGCTGCCAGAGCCAACAACCGCTTCTGAGCAGCAGAGCACAGTGCCTTGCTGCTGCTGCCTGCAGGGCCGCTATCAGCTAGGACAGCCTGCATGGCCCTCAGCGCCTGGCCATATGTAGACAGCAGAGGAGCCAGCAGCGCCGCCGCCAGCAGCGCGGCTCGCCGACCGTCGTCCTGCCCATCCCCCCCTCCAGCCAGCCTCACGCGGGTGCTGGCCCCAAGCGGCTCCTGCACCAAGGCACCGCTGCCCAGCAGGCGTTGCAGCACCGCCTCAAACTCTGCGGCGCTGCACAGGGTGCCGGGCCCCAGAGCTGCACATGCGGGGGCGTCAATGGAGGGCCCAGGCAGATGGTTGAAACAATGGAGTTCAGTGTGAAATTAATCCAGTGTGTGATAGGCCTTGACATCCTTCCGTAGGCATGCAATGCTTGTCATAGGGAGGCCTGTATGCGCAAAATTGAGCCGCACCCCC
>JAAMXP010001494.1:0-12358 GCA_019693395.1 Ettlia oleoabundans | reverse complement strand
ATGTTCATGTTCATGTTCATGTTCATGTTCATGTTCATGTTCATGTTCATGTTCATGTTCATGTGCACAAGTACCGCTATCTCCTCGCCTTTCCGCCTTCCTGTGTGGACCACCCCAACACCCCAGCACTCTAGTCTGGCGCCCTAGCACCTTGGCACCCTGGCAGTGAAGCCTGGTGTCCCTCCCCCCCCGTTCTGCCATGTGTGCAGGTCTACACCAACCCTGACGACATGTTTGGCAGGAGGCACGCCTTTGACGCACCCAGCCCCGACGCCGCCCTCATCTTTGCCAGCGAGTACGCAGTCACAGGTGGGCAGGGGGGGGGGGGGGGGGGGGGGGGGGGGGGGGGGGGGGGGGGGCAGGTGGATGGGCAGGCAGTGTCTGGGGTGGAAGGCATTGTTGGCGGGGGATGGGGTTGTGGGCTGGCGTTTGGGGTGCCGTGGATGAGCAGCAGGCGGCAGGCAGCGATGCATCAGCGGGCTGGCGGCCATTGAGTCTACACCACTGGCACTTGCACTGGCATGCATGCACTGGCAAGCCTGCCAACGGCTTGTGTCTCATTGACAGGTATCAGTGGTGTCGTCCCTTTCGGGCTGGTTTGTGGATGTGAAGCTGGTCAATCTGCCTTACCCTGGCATCACCCTCCCTTTCCTTCCCCCCCTACCCTGCTGGCGGCCCCCTCCTCCCTGCCTCTGGCCTCAGAGGGCGGTGGTCAGGGCAACCTGATTGGTGCTGTGGCTGAGGCCGGGTTCATGACCGGGCTGGAGCGTAACAGCGCAGGGGGCGGAGGTGGCGCAGGCTCAGTGCTGGCTGCCGCCTACGCCCCGCTCTTTGTCAACAACAACGCCCGCCCTTGGGCCACAAACCTGGTGGTCTTTGACAACCACAGGTGCATCCCACTACAACGCTGCTCCTTGGCCTCTCGCAATGCGTTGTGTGGTGCGGTGCGGTGGGCTGTGCCATTGAGACGGCGCTCAAATGCTCGTCTGCCTGCGGCAGGCATCAGGTTCAGTTCTTGCCCCCCTACCAGCCGGCCTGGTGCAGGATGTTTGGCATCCCCAGCTATCACGTGCAGCAGCTGATGGCGCAGCACCTGGGCACTGCACTGCTGCCCACGCAGGTGGCGGGGCCCGCCTCAGAGCGTGTGGCCGCCAGCGTGACCTGCCAGAACAAGATGTGCGACGAGGTGAGGCCCTGCCCTCATCCTCACAACCGTCGCCAGTGCGGCGCAGCTCCCCACAACACCGCCAGGTCCTAGTGCGTGGTGTGATTGATACCCTCCTCACAATGCCCTGCTGCGGCATCCATCATTGCTGCTTCTGCGCACGTGATTGATGTTGGCACCGCATGTTGCGTGCAGCGTGAGCTCACACGCCTCATGCCAGCGCGGCTCAGGGGCCAGGGGCGCAACTCCATTTCACCTTGCCAGTACTGTTGGCACCTGCATTCGTGCTTGCTGCCATGGCATGGCACGCCCCCTCCCTCCATCCTGCGTCCCACCCGCCTCCCCTTATCCTGCAGGTTGCGGTCAAGCTGGTCAACTTTGCGGGCTATGGGCAGGTGGTGGGACTGCGCATGTCGGGGCTGCCTGCGGGGTCCCTGGGCGCCAGCGGGGAGCTGCTGGTGCTGGGGGGGCAGCACCCGCTGGAAGAAAACTCTTTTGAGGAGCCACTCAAGGTGTGTGTCTGGGTGGGTGGATGGTTGAGGGGGGCAACCGCCCCTGCCACCTCTATGCTCTGCTACTGATCATCATGCTTGTATGAGCAACAACTTGGCTGTCAATGTGCGTGGTTGGGTGGAGGCTTAGGGTGCGGCTGTTTATGCAGCGAGCAACCATCGCAGCTAATTTCACCTTGGTGACACCAAAGGCGCAGGCGGAGAGCAGGTTTTGCTGTTTCATGTGCTGGGCGTGCAGGTTGCCCCCCGCAGCGCTGCCATCAGCGGCGTGTCTGAGCACTTTGAGCTGCCGCTGCCACCCTGGAGCCTGAGCGTCCTCAAGCTGCGCATAGTGCCGCACACCGCTGAGGAGTAGGGAGGTCACTAAAAACTAGTCAAACTCGTAGCCAGCTAGCTAGTGATTACCCCCCCCCCCACACACACACACACACGCGCGCACGATGCCTGCATGCCACGTATGCCTCGCAATGTTGTTAGCACACCCCACCACAACTGCCAAGCTCTGCCATACCAGTATCCATGCCTTTGCGTGTTGCATCTGTAGTCAACTGCATCTAAAGCCAAAGTGCAAAGGGTGATAACATAAGTGCAGCAAAAGCCAGATGTAAGCAACAGGAGCACTTGGTGCAGTCTAACAAGGGACTCGTGCAGGGAAGTGAGAGCTGGGTTGAGCGAAAATGAGCTACCATGTTGCAGCAAGAGTGCTGAAAAGACCATGTGAGCTTGTTGCGTTGCGTTCATGATGCTTGTGACGCTACTTGCGTGACCGCTTGCTGCTGCGGTGCTTGGAGTCGTCGCGGCTGCCGCGCTTGTCTCCCCCGCCGCGCTTGTCCCTCATGGCCGCCACCAGTGCCTTGTCAAACAGGCGTGGCCCCAGGGACTTGTCCCGCTCCGACTGGTGGCGCTCAGAAGGCTGCTGCTGCTGCTGGCGCCGCACATCCTGCTGCTGCTCCTTCTCTGGGGCTGGTGCGGCAGCTGCTGGACGCGAGGTTGCAGCAGCGACAGGCTGCTGCCGCGCCTCTGCTTCGGCATCCTCCTCCTGCGCCGGGTGGCTGCCCGGCTGCTGCGCGCCTTCACCACGATTGTCAGGGGACCCCTTGTCCTGCAGCCCAAGGCATGAGTCGGCAACAGACCTGTGATATCATCACTGGACATAACTAGTCGAGAAAATGCACACGCAGTGGTGAACCAGTTCCCGTCTCAGATATGCTTGCAAAACGGAGCAGCATGTCCAGGCTACTCACCTTATCCCGCTTGTGACGCTTCTCTTTCTTCTCCTTTTTCTCCTTCTTCTCCTTCTTGTCTTTCTTCTCCTTTTTCTCCTTCTTATGGCGCTTCTCCTTCTTCTCCCTGGAACAAAACAAGCGAGGAAAGCTTAGAATCAGGTGCCTGATGAGCACATCCAGTCCAACAAACTCAACCGCAGGACGTTGGGAGCCTTGTTGAAGTGGCTTGGATCAACCTCTGGAGCAGTCCATGCAGGGCTGTCAGAGGCTGCTGACAATCGCCAACCCTCCTGTCCCATATCCTGCTTACCTGTGGTGCCCAGACTTCTCCTGTGCCTCCACTTCTGCAGGTCCTTCACTGCCGTCGCTGCTGCCTGCGCTGCGTTGCAGCTCCCGTTCCAGCTCCACGCTTCTACCGCCCTCAGGCGCTGCCTGGGGTGCTGCAGCCCCCGGGCTGGGCTCAGCTGCTTTAGATGCTACAGCCTGCTGCTGCTCAGTTGCAGGGGAATGCTGCTTGCTGCTGCGCTGCTCGCTCCTGCAGCAGTGTAGCTGGCTGCGAGAGCACATTGCGGTGCGAGGCAAAAGTATGCACAAGACAGCTTGCAACTTGACGGCAATAAACAAAACATGTCTGGTACAGGAGGGGCATTTGAGGAGACAGGGACATGACATCAATGCACACATGAGTAATTGAGCAGCGTGTGGTCCAGTGTGTCACTGATAGGGCTAGCAGCTGTGTCAACACAGCTTATGTGTCTAACGTGGCCTGCCATGTACTTGCATATAGCGAGCCTGAGCATGTGCGTTCCAGACAGGGCTGGAGTGCCTAGCCAGAATGCAGGGGTTTAGGGCAAGGCGCCTGTGCTGCCATCTCGGCGTGCGCTGGAGATGAGCAGGCCCTGGCCAAATACTGACGACCTGCTGGCTCTGAGAGAGCGCGATCTTGTTTTTCATCAGAAGCAAGCAACATCCAGATGCAAGCAGTCTCCAGGGCAGGCAACAATAGCAGCAGTAGCAGCAACAGCTCTTTTGTCACTCGTTGGCGCCCGGACAGGCTGGCCACCACCGTGTGGGCACTGAGGGCCACAGTTATAAAGGGCTGAATAGTGAAGGATTTGATCGGGAAACAAATAGTGAATATGATGAGGAGCAAGCACACAAATGCTAACCTGGCACCGTCACCAGACTCTGCTTCAGTGTGTGCTTCGGCCTGCTGAGCAGGCGCACCATCCTCCTGCTTCAACACCCCAGCAATGGGCTCAGCTGCTGCAGGAGCAGCATCCGTGGCTGGCTGCCAACGGTCCTCCCGAAGTACACCCTCATCGCGCCGCTGCCGGCGCTCACGGTCACGCGAGCGGTTGCGGCTGCCAGACCGCCGCTCCCTGCTGCGCTTCCTCCGGCTGTCCCGCTCCAGGGCCTTCCCCTTCTCATCCTCACCTTCCAGCCGGCTGCTGCGATGCGAGCGTTCCTCACGCCCCTCGCTGCGGCTGCCAGGCTTGGTGACCTGCGCAAGAGAGCGGTGGAAGCACTGTCAAGCAACTGCCACAACAATACCACACATATCAATTTGTGATGGCACGACTTGAACAACATCTCCCAACAGACCAGCGTGCCCATTACTATACATACGGTTACCAACCAGTCCTTATCCGTCACAAGCAGCACCCACCTTGTCCTTAGCCTTGTCATGCGACTTGCTGCTGCGCTCCTTCTCCTTGTCCTTCACAGCAAGTGCCTTTCTAGCCCGCTCTTCCTTCTCCCTCTCCTTCTCTCTCTCTGGCGCCTTGCTGCTGCGCTCCCGGCTGCGCTGCCGCCGCTCCTTGGCCTCCCTTGCGCTGCGCTCCCAGCTTCGTTCGCGACTGCGGCCACGGTGGGTAAGCACCCGCCGCTCCTCGCGGCTGCGGCTGCGATGCTGCAACACTGGCCGCTCGCGACTGGGCAGCCGCCGCCGCGGGGGGCTGTGTGGCCTGAAAGGGGGTGGGGTGCGCCGCCGTGGCGGCGGCAGGTTGTGCATGCGCAACGGGGGCATCTGGAAGCGAGCACGGTATTCATCCTGCATGCGCTCAAACTCTGCAGGGGCCAGGCAAGGCAGGCGAGAAGAGTGAAGGCACGGCGGTAGACCAGCTGCTGCACAGATTGCCCAGGAAACACAATGAAGCAGCAGCAGCAGCAGCAGCAGCAGCAGTGGCAGCAGCAGCAGCAAGCACATTCAAACAGGACTGGCGGCGGTCTACGACATCAACAGCGACAAGGCCAGCCAACAGGCGCAGGCAGCCGGGGGTGTGCACCTGCGCGGGACATTGGCTCTGGGCGGTCAAACGCGGCGCGCAGAAAATCGGGCGGGCCGCGGGGTAGCAGCGCTGTCTGCATGAACATGCTGAAGAAGCCAGCGCCTGGCATGGCCCCAAAGGGAGCTGCCTCTGCCAGCTCAGCCTCGCCAGCAAGCAGTGGAGGGGCCACAGCGCCGGCTGCAGCTAACACTGGCGCAACCGCCGGTGCTGCTGCCGATGCTACATCAGGGCCCCCTGTTTCTTGCTTGACAGCAGGCTCTGCTGCTGCAGTGCCCCCTTCCACCGCAAGCTTGCTTTCAAGCAGCAAAATTGGCGGCTTGGTGTCGCCAGCTGCCGCCACGGGCTGCTGCCCTAAGGCAGGTGCGGCTCCCTCTGCCTGCTGCACCTGCTGTGCTGGCGCGGCCGTGGGCAGGCCCAGAATCTCTCTAGCAAACGCATCCTCATTTGCTATCAAGGTGCCCGTCTGCCCGCCCGGGAGCACCAAGCCGCCCTCCTCAGAACGAGCCAGGCGTGTCATGGGGATCCCCACAGGCGGCCTCACACGCTTGCGATCAAAGTTTGGGTCGCCCTGGGTGGGGCAGTCCTGCACCCAGTGCTGCGCAACGGCTTCACACCTGTAGGCAGGTTGTGGAAGGGGGAACAGAAGAAGGCAGACAGCGGTACTCAGGAGCGGTGCATCCTGAGTACCAGGTAAGGGCAGCGGTGAGCAGCTCCATTGCTCCACCAAACACTGCCCAAGCAGGCACTGCCTGAGGTGGCACAACACACGATTCACAAGCACTTCACCAACTTTAGTGGTAGCTGAATATATGTGGGGCAACTCTGACCCTTGCGCCTCACCTAGGACAACGGTAGTCGTAAGGCACGCCGCTACCGCCACCGCGCCCCCTGCCACGACCTCGCATCGCGCCCTGCCGCACTTCCCGCTGCCATGTACTGGCAGTGCCCTGCAGCAGGCTTTGCAGTGCCTTATCCTCGTCCTCCCTGACCATTGCTGCAGTGGGCTGCTCGCTGTAGTAGTCGCCGCCAAACTCGTCCGCCGCTTGGTCTCCCGCTGCCGCCTGCTGCGGGTACTGAGTGCTGCCGCCGTTGGCCGCTGCCGCCATGGAAGGCTGCGACATGGGGACTGCCGCTGCTGCATCACCTGCTGCGCTCTGAAGCGGCTTGAATTTTGCCGCTGGGGCGCGCTTGACCAGGACCAGGCTGTTCCGGGGGATGGGCTTAGAGTCATCAGCATACTCCTGGTTGGTGCTGGGGTCAAACAACGTCAGCTCCGCTGCCCCCTCCACCCCAAGGCCCCGCTTGAGTGCAATCAGCCGCTTGACATCGCCAATCTGGATCACAGCGCCCTCAAAGGTAACCACATCCTCGGCCACCGCGTTCTTGAAGCGGTAGCGCACCTGGCTGGACATGGCGGTGCCTGCGGTGGGCTGCTGGGCGCCCCTCTGCTCGGCGCAAGGCGCGCCACCCGCGCTGTGTGGCCTCGAAGCGTTAGCTCAACCGCTAACTCGTTGCTCCTGGTGCTGATGTGCTGCCCAGCTCCAGCCTCGCCCCAAGCAGCACCCGAGCGGCCACCGCCTAAAATTTACCCAATATGCGCTTCCCTTGATGCTGCGGATGGCGCACACGCGACACTGCCGCGACTGGGCCTTGCCCGGCGGCGGGACTTAATCAGATGGTGTTGCACTGAGTGCGCTGCAGCCGCAATACGGCCAACTTACGAGAAAGAAAAGATGCGAGGTGAACTACCATGGGCTGACAGTTTGAGAGGACCTGGAGGGCCGTGAGGTCCAGCTGGCCTACATGGACCCCAGCCGTGTACATTTCACTCGCTGTTGCCAATCGTGTGCGTCATCAATCTAAGCGCAGGCCAGGATCGTGGTGTAAAGCCTGCGATCGCGCCATGATGCTGACCAGTCTGCCCACTGCCAAGCCGCTGCGGGCCCACTTGCGGCGCTCAGCAGCTTGCAATCAAATTAGTGGGCGCAGGACCTTGGTGGTGCAGGCGGCAGAGACTTATGCTCGTGACTTCAGTGCCAAGCCCCGCCTTATTCAGGTGCGGCAGGCGAGGCGGTGGCTGCGAAGCAGGCAGCAAGAGAGTCTAGCCACATTGCTATTCTAGCATACCTAAACTGCCATTTTTGCATCTGCACTGCATGCATGCTCCACAGCCTACAAATAGGTAAAGCGCATCTGTGCTATGCTCGCGGTGGGGTTTGGCGGGATTGCTGCTGCTGGAGGCAGCTGCTCTCCACCTGTCGTGGCTTCTGGCGGTGCAATGTCGAGCTGGTGCTCTCTGTCGGCGTATGTCCCAAATTGCAAATGCAAGTTTCAGTTGTGATGTTGCAATTTGTAGTCCTAAGACTTTCTGGGTAGACTGCAGCAGACAATCTCACTTCGCGCTTTGACATATGGCGCCTTACCAGACCAAACCGTGTGGGTGACAGCATTTTTGCTTGTTGATGCTGTTGTGGGCCTGCGCTGCAGCACAAGCAAGAAGCCAAGGTGTTCTACGCCTTCCTGTCCCAGGTGTGCAGCAGGTGTTGCCCCTTGCCTGCGCTGAGAAGCTCTGCAGTTGCGTGGATTTAACCCGCCTCGCCATCTGACCCTCTTGCACGATCTCTTGACCCTCTTGTACGATATCTTCCCCAAGGTTTATGACTACATTGTCAACCCCGGGCATTGGACCACCGACATGCGTGAGGATGCTCTTCAGCCGGCACAGCTTGACAGCCCAGACCTCAAGGTTGGCCTGGCATGCGGCCTTGCTGTCCGTCCACTGCATGGTTGCAGATGCCTCAATTGGTCTAGCAGCTTATCTTCTTCGTTACTTGGCTTACAAATATTATCCCTGTTCCGCAACCAACTGCTGCCTGTGTGTCTGCCTGCCCATTCCTGCCACGTGTGTCTACCCACCCACAGGTGGTGGATGTTGGTGGTGGTACCGGCTTCTGCACTCAGGGTGTTGTCAAGGCTGGGATCCCCCCCTCCAACATCACCCTCATCGACCAGTCTCCGCAGCAGCTAGCCAAGGCGCGAACCAAGGCGGATCTGCAGGGGGTCACCATCATGGAGGTACGGCGCTCCAAAAGAAGGGGGGGGGGGCCACAGTTTGTGCTTACTGCAGCGCTTCAACGGTGTTGCGCTCAGCCCCCTGTGAGTCGCCAAGGCTTTTCCTTTGTGATCAGTGCTTTAGGCAGGCAGGTTTCTGTGTGGGACAGCGCCATGCCAACCACGACCCTGACCAGCCATGTCAATCATGCGGCCCACACACCTCCTGCGTCACACCCCCACCCCACCCCACACACATGCACACACACACACACAGTTTCCCCTGTGCTGTTGCTGGCAGTATTGATTGGTGTGCGTGTTTATGCGTGGTGTAGGGTGATGCGGAAGACCTGCCCTTTGACACTGACTCGTTTGACAGATACGTGTCGGCAGGCAGCATAGGTGCGCGCATGCGACTTCAGCCAGCAGCTGGGCCACACACAGCCGATCTTCCTCCTCTCCCATGCCTATACACCAGGCTGCACCACCTGTGGAGTGCTTGCCAGTTTGCTGCTGAAAGCTGGTGCCCGTGCTGATCCGATGGTTTCAAGTCGGCTTAGTTTGCCAGCCCCCCCCACACACCTTCGTGCTGTGCTGTGCAGAGTACTGGCCCGAGCCTCAGCGGGGCATCTGCGAGGCCTACCGTGTGCTGCGCCCCGGCGGGGTTGCCTGCATGATTGGGCCAGTGCACCCCACCCACCCCATCTCCCGCGTCATGGCCGACCTGTGGATGCTGTTCCCAACCGAGGACGAGTACCTGCAGGTGAGGATAGGCGGGTGAGGGGGGCAGGAGGCAGGGGCCAGGGGGCCAGCTGCCTGCCTGCACGTGTCGCTGATGCACAGGTGGCAGCATGCAGTCGTGTCACGGCTGGTGCCGACGGGGGTAAGGAGCGCCTTGGTGGGTGCTTTGCAGTTGTGGAGATGTGCTGCTGTGCCGCGTGTTTGTGGCACGCTGTGGTCCCTGTTCAATGTGTTGGCCGCATTCGTGCACAGGCAGTCCGCTCCTGCCCCCCGCTGTCTTATCCCCCTTGCTGCCTTGCCTTGCCTTGCCTTGCCTTCCGTGCCATGGCTGCAGTGGTTCAAGGCGGCCGGGTTTGTTGACGTGCAGCTAAAGCGCATTGGCCCAAGCTGGTACAGGGGTGTGCGGCGGCACGGACTCATCATGGGCTGCTCAGTCACGGCACGCAAGCCAGAGGCAGGGCCCTCACCGCTGCAGCTGGGCGCAAAGGCGGAGGTGTCAGAGGAGAGCAGCACCAACCCGCTCTCCTTCCTGCTGCGCGTGGTGCTGGGCAGTCTGGGAGGTGCGCCTGCATTGCCTGACTGGCGGGCGATGTGCTGAGGGCCGCTGAGAAGGGCCCATGCAGTTGCACAGCACAGCGGCAGCAGCAGCAGGTGCAGGCAGTTTGGTTTGAGGGTGTAGCAGCAACACTGCATGCTCAACACCGTTCCTATCTGTCAACTGCAGGGTTCTGGTACTTCCTGCTGCCTATTTACATGTAGGTGGCAACCTTCCTGCTGTTTGGGCGGTGGGGTTGGTGTTTGTCCGGGTGCATGACAAGGCTGCAGTGCCTGGCCTGCCTGCCTGCCTGCCTCCTACAGGGCTGCCTTATTCGGAATGCGGTGGGGATAAGCCCCATGCCTACTCACGTCACACATCAAAAATCACATTTACATGTGTGATTGCATGCTGCAGGTGGCTCAAGAACCTGGTGTGGCCCCGCACTGGGCCGTTGGCAGACAAGTTTTGAGCGCTTACTCAGCACCGGGAGAGTCATTTGGCACTTGCTTGGCAAGTTGACGTGTGTTGAACCTGTACAGAATTGCATTGGCATTTTTTGCTGTGCTGACATTTGAAGGTGGGCACGGCATACTTTACATTTGTTGGAGCGCTGCCTAGGCACTCCCGAAAATCTGTATCTGATGCACACCAACATTGTAACAACATCAAAGAGGCATTACACTACTACTTCAACGCTGCAAAATGTCTGGCTGACTGACTGCGCTGAGCTTGCTGGCTGACAGGCGGCTTCCTGGCATTGTTGCAGAAGAACGTCCCGACTGTTTATTGGTTCTGTTTATTGCCATCACCTGGCTGTTTTGTCATGCTGCACCTGGCTGTTTGTCATGCGTCACTAGGCTGTTTGTCTGCTGCAGTGG
Source organism: Ettlia oleoabundans (assembly GCA_019693395.1). Taxonomy (NCBI): domain Eukaryota; kingdom Viridiplantae; phylum Chlorophyta; class Chlorophyceae; order Chlamydomonadales; genus Ettlia; species Ettlia oleoabundans. The sequence continues at coordinate 1,956 of JAAMXP010001494.1, read as the reverse complement.
TCTGCTTGGCGCCAACGTTAAGGTCTCTTGTGGTCCACTCGTCGCGTCTCAACATCTGTCATATCGACCCGTCACACTACCTGGCCCTGCAGCTCCTAGCCAGACTTTTTGCGCAGCCAGCCAAAGAGGCCGCCACTGCTCTTGACCATCTTCTTGCCGGGGGTCAGGCCCAGCTGCTTGCGCACTTGCATCTCCTGCATGTCGTCATCATGCGTTGTGCGGCGCCAAGAGCTGGCTCGGCGCGTGCGGCCTGACGCGGGCACCTCAGCTGACAGTGCCACGTCGGGTGTGGTTGGCACCGAGGCTGTCAGGGGGATGGCGCCAAAGCCCATCGGCTTTTCAGGGAGCAAGGGTTTGCCATCGAAATCCATGCTGCACAGGTGGGTGGGATGATGCAGCCAGGAACAGGGCGATTCATAAGGGAAGGCTCGACCGCTGTGGCGGCTACAGCGCCGGGAGGACCCAAGCATCAGCAGGCAAGCAAGCAGCAGTAAAGTTCGCAGCAGCGGCACGGAGTAACGCACTTGTGATGAGTCGAAACCCGGCAACAAAGAGGGCGAAAGTGCAATGCAGCGAAGGAGGACCCCCGCAGGCTCTTTGTGGATCTTTGGCTAGATGCGCCCACAAGCACGCGTTTGAAGTGTTTCGCGCTGCTTATACTAGACAGCGAGACTAGCCGACGCCTAGAACACAGTAAATTTCACTGTCTTCTTACGCGTGCGAGTAGCCATCAGAGCGCACCTGCCGGGCATGCGGCGCGCCAGGTCAGCGCCGCCGGTCTCTCTTATTCGCTCGCCATTTGCAATGCATGCATGCATATGTGCTTTTGATTGCAAGGCGCTGTTCACAGCTGCGAAGGGCTGCGGCGTTAACCCGCACTCGAAGCGCAGCAGCCGGCTGCGGCGCTGCCGTGCTCGCGGGTTGTTGGTCGGTTTAACTGGCTAGAGCTTAATATGCTGAAGAAGAAAAAGGTGGGGCTCCACGCTGCATGGGGGTGCATGGCTTCGCCCAAGGCGCAGCAGCGAGCAATCTTGCAAGTCGTGCAGCGCATGATATACATTCTGGGCACCCCGAAGCCTTGTAGGCTGAAGGCTGCCCGCCCGCTCGCCTGCGGAACAGCCTGGTCTCTGCCGCCATCTGCCGCCCGCGGGTCGGCAGCTTTGTGCCCGGTTTGTCCATCCCACAGCCGTCGGTGCAGCTTTGCATCACTTCTAATGAAACTCTCCACTTGCAGCAACTCAGCTAGTTTAATCTGAGTTGTCTGCCCAGCTGCCTGCTGCGCTGCTGCTGGCGCCCAAATGCTTGCTCCCTTGCTCTTCCTCCCCTGTGATGCAGGGCCAGTCTGGCAATGCGGTTCAGTACCTGACACGCAACCAGGCATTGAAGAAGCTGCAGCTGAAGCTGTCCGAGTTCAGGCGGCTGTGCATCCTCAAGGGCATCCATCCACGCGAGCCTAAGAAAAAGCCGCAGGTGTGTGTGCTGGAGTGGTGGCGGGCGGCCGGGGGACCAGGCGGGGCTAGGGTGTTGTGTTGGATGTGGGATGGGGGAGAGGGGTCGGCAGTGCGAAAGATGAGGTATGGGAGAGGGGATGCGGGTGGGCATGGGCTGAGGAAGGCAGGATGCATGATGAGGTGCTCAAGGAGCTGGAGCCGCCTGCAGCTGCTTGGCACTCCTCTATTCCGCACGGCCGGGCCCCCCCCCTCCCCCCCAACACACCCACCCACCCCACCACTTTCAATCCACAGGGCCAGAACAAGACATACTATCACGTCAAGGACATCTCGTACCTCTTGCATGAGCCGCTGCTGAAGAAGGCGCGGGAGCTTTATGCCTATGAGAAGAAGGTGCGGCGTGCGGGCGCCAAGCGCAACCGCGACCTGGTGGCACGCCTGGCGGCGCGCAAGCCCACCTACCGACTGGACCACCTTGTGAGGGAGAGGTGCGTGGGTGGGTGGG
>JAAMXP010001489.1:0-10641 GCA_019693395.1 Ettlia oleoabundans | reverse complement strand
GGCAATCTTTCGAACAATCAAGGCAGCAACCACAAGGCGTGTGCGTGTCCTTGGGCATATAGCGTGCATAGCCACTGTCTCCGACCTTCCAGCTTGCTCTGAAAGGAGCTAGAAGTAGTACACTGCAGCGTAGCGGCGGGGCCTGTGTACCTGGGACCTTGTGCTCCATGTTCTGCAGCTGCGCCAACATAGGGCCTAGCGTGGACAGAAAGGTGCTCAGGAGCCTGCAGGCAGCCGCCACCCGTTTCTGCGATAGCGAGTGCGCCAGCAGCTGGGTGCTGCAGAAGCCCCTGTTGTCGGCAGACACCGCCATCAGCAGCACCTGCTGCAGCAGCACAGCCAGTGGCGGCAGCTGCAGGATGGACCCGGTAATGGCAAACATCAACAAGCGAGAACCTGTGGTAGGAGGGACACAGACTGCAGCGTGTTAATAAAGTACCAGGGAAGCCAACAGCAATGGGTGCACTTTCAACCAACCCATTGCCGAGTTGCATTGCTGTACAACACGGGTCTCGATCAGCAACCAACAAGATGCCACGACATCAACAGTCAGGACAGAGCTAAGAACCCACAAATGAGAAGCCACAGAACAGTGCATTCCTTTTTGCATCCAACCTAAATGTTGGTAAGAGGCAGCAGACCCCCAAGGGGTTGGCGGCACTTAACACAGTGTCCACCCACCTATGGCAACACGTAACCAGTCCTTGGCAGCACCCATGAGGCCGGTGGAGGCGGGGTTGGCCAGCAGCAGGGCATGACCCTCCTGCAGCCAGCGCAGTAGCCAAGTCTTGTCGCATGCTTATCTCAAGGATGCCTTCGAAAAGGGATGGCTAGCAACCCAGTAAAACAGAGCTGGCCAACGCCGCACAGCGCCAGGCTGTGCTGGCTTGCGGTCGTGGCCCCAATGTAGAAGAGCAGATGCTAGCCCCCAGGGAAACAATGCTAGTTAGAAGCAACCGCAGCCAGCCTGTGCCGCTTGCAAGCTTACCACGCTGGGCCGCTGAGTTGACATGAATGCAATGGAAGCGCGGAACAGGAATATGAGCACCACCCTGCATCAATCCTCAGGATGAGTAGTTGAAGTATGCGGGGGCGGATGTCACAGGCATGACGGCATGCAGCATGGCAAGAAAGAGAAGCTGAAGGAAGAAGCAGCTCAACACACAGCAGTTTGCAGTACAGCTATATGCTAAAGCTGACATACGACTCAGTCATGTGTTGCGTGTCATGTGCTACCTACCTACACTTGAGCCACGCACGAGTAGGGAGCACAAGCGCCAACACCAGGCAGCACAACCGAAGCGCCAATGCCACCCTCTGCCGTGCATGGTAGTGTAGCGGCGGTTGCCCCTCTGAAGGCCGCATGTAGGTTACAGCCCATGCAAGCAGGCCAAAGCATACGACCGCGAGCTCCACTCGTCGCAAAAGGCGCAGCTGGAGTGGGAGGGGTGCGGGCGGCGGCGGTGGCGCGCGGGGGCCCGCTGCGGCAGCCGTTAGCTTTGGGCCCCGACCCGGGCGGGCCTTGGCAGCATCAGGCGGCGATCGTTGCATGTAAACAGGCGCTGACAGATTCTTCTAAGCACAGGTCCGTTATGAACAAGGATCGTTCGACGTGAGCAGGAGGTGATGACTGCAATACTGTTCCTTGTCGTTTGTGTTCATGTTGTTGCTTGTGACTGATAATCGATGTTTCAAGCCTTTCACGTCCCGCTGTATTGCCACATTCCCATCCAAGGAACAGCTGTACTGCCACTGGAATCAGATCGCTCAAGGTGTGGCATGCGAGACACTCTGCAATGCAGGCAAACATAGGCTTATGCGTAATTGGAGCGCTGTTAGCTTAGACAGATACAGCCCTGAAGAACACGAGCATTGGGCACGGCCGGCACATCCCAGCACTGCCGCCCAGCACCGTCCTCGCTCCTCGGCACTTTGCTGCTTCAAGCCAATGCAGCTGGTATCATGGGCAGCGGAAATTCCACTTTGTACGTGCATCATATCTCAAGTTCAGACAACAAGCCTGTGAATCGTGCCTCCAACGACATCCCGCCGTTCCGCTGCCCGGGTTGCCTACTGCGGCGTGCCCTCCTTTGCCTATGAGGCACTAAAGCTGGCATAGCTGCATAAACCCAAATACACAGAGCCGGCATCCCCTCCTCTTCCCATGAATCCCACCCTTGTGGGAAAATTCCTGCAATTCCTGCCGCCTTGTATCTCCGGCTTGGGCCTTTTGCTCAACTGGTCCTTGATTGCGTAGGCTTGTGCTTGTTCATCTCTCTCCTGCTTGTTTACGTGTGGCTCGACAGGGCAGGCGTCGCTATGGTTCCGAGATCTGTCGCTACTGCGCTGCCTGGCTCGGCGGCGGCCAGCGGCTTAGCCAAGCGGTCTCTGGAGATCGCCTCGCTGCGGCGCCCGGTGCCCAGCCGTTGCAGCAGACGGCAGGGACGCGCCGCACCGCTGGCGCCGCAGGCGGCACGCGGCGGCGCTGCTGCCAAGGCCGCAGCCGCAGCAGCAGCAGCTGCTGCGCAGCAGCAGCAGCTGGTTAGCCAACTGTTCGCGGCAAGCACGGTTTATGCGCTGGCGGTTGCGGCTCTGGTGGGTGCATGCCTTCCGTAATCAGCCATGCTCCAGAGCCCTTAGATAACCCTCTTTCAACCTGCCTAACCTTGCGATTAGTGCTGAGGTGCCAACAAATACACCTGCAGCACCCGTATTTGCCAACTGACGACAAGTTGCTGCCTCATCTGACTGCCGCAGATGGTGCTGCTGCCACGTTGGTCTGGCACCAGGCGGTTCGTCCACTCGCCGCTGGTCCTGGTGCCGCTGGCAGTTGTTTACGGGGTTCTGCTGGCCTGGTCCTGGCAGCCAGACAACGTCAGCCTCATCCTGCCGGGCAGCTTGGCGGAGGGCCTCAAAGGTGAGATGGGTAATGTCTCCTGAGGTTCATTTCAGTGTACGGCGACAGATGCCTTCATGCGTCGCTGGCCTATAGTGACCTCGCTGACCCCTGCTGGTATGTGGCACCCAAACCTGCTTGGCTCCGGCAGTCTGCTTAACTGCTTCTGCTCCGCTGCATGGCCGCATCTTGAGCACTTCCAAGCACATTGTATCCACACAGTGGCCTTGCCCCTCTTCCCTGCTGTGCTGTGTAGGCGGCTTCAACCCCCAGTTCATGCCTAGCCTGACAGGCATCTGCACCCTGTTCTCCCGCTGGCTGACATCAGCGTCCTTGTGGGTGCACCTGCTGGCCGTGGACTTGTTTGCGGCCAGGGAGGTCTACCTGGAAGGTACGCTGGCCGGCAGGCTAAAGGTGGCCTGCCCATTGCGAAAGTGATGTGTATCACGGTTGTATGACAGGGAGCGGAGTAAGCACCCAGTAGGCTCCGTGTGCTACAGTTACAGCACAGCAGAGCATCCTACTGTTGCTTGCTGCCTGTGTAGCAGTGATAGTGCACACAGTTGTGCCAAGTGCAGCGTGTGACGTGGGATTGGGCATGTTGTTCTGCGTTGTGATGCAGGCATGATGGAGGGAGTGCCCACCTGGCACAGCATCCTGCTGTGCATGACGCTGGCACCTCTAGGGCTGCTGAGCCATGAACTAACCAAGGCCATCACACGGCGTGCCTGACTGGCATGCCTCTGACACTGCTGACTCTGAGCGAACAATGGTACCATTTGAACTACTAACTTCGGAGCTGTTGCAACAGGTTCCTCCTTGCCGCCAAACAAGCGACCACAATAATTTTCCCACACACACTGCAGTGCCCTGCAATTTTGTTGCCTTGAGTTCTTATACGTTTTGCACCCCTTTCCCAACTCGATGCGACCATTTAGATAAAAACTGCGATGTGCCGCCAGCTGACACCCACACACCCTATCAAGCGATACTGTGGTAGGTTTTCAGCCCTGGACCACATACGTTGGGCTGGACGTCATGGTGCATAGGAAGGTCTTGTACCCAAGATGTTGGAAACTCAAGCCGTGATGCAACCTTAGCTCTCATTGGGCGCATGGAGTGTTCCGCCAGTGCCCACGCAGCATAGCGCAGCACAGCATGCTGAGCGCGTCTAGAAATGCGGCTTGTCACCACAGAAGAGGCATTCTCACCACACTGAATTCCTTGCAAGCCCTTCTGCACCTTATCTGCCACCCACCTGCATCCAAAATGATGGCACTGCGCGCCCCCGTCTCCTCCCGCACCGCCGGTGTGGTGTCCACCCGCCGCGCGGCCAAGCCCGCCTCTCGTTCCGCCGCTGTGCGCGTTGTGCGTGCCAACGCCGAGCCGGAGAAGCAGCCTGAGGTCATCAAGCCTCACTCGACCGCCCCCAAGGTCTCCACCTTCGAGGGTGAGTTGCACAGCCACAACAACCACGAAAACACCACACAAATGCCTCGAGCATTCGCCTGTGCCTCCTGACTGGCGTGCTTGTGGTGCATACTGAGGTGATTGAGCTGCCCGCCACATGCCCATCCATTGCCGGTCGCGTCAAACCTCCAACTTGTCCTCCCTCCTGCTGCAGAGGTGATGGGCTTCGCTGGTGCCGCTCCTGAGATCGTCAACGGCCGCCTGGCGCAGCTGGGCTTCCTGGCAGCCATCGGCGCCGAGCTGACCACCCACGAGCGTGTTACCGAGCAGCTCAGCGGCGCCTTTGGCCCCATCGCCGCCACCTTTGCCCTCTTCGCCGCTGCCTCCCTGGTCCCCATCTTCAAGGTGCGTCCTCTGGTCATAGCAGCATACACGTTCCTGGTGATAGCCATACAATGTTAAAGTGTTGGAGGAGCACTCCACGACAGCCTGCTGGCGTTGTTGAATATTGGCGCCTCTTGTCAGCGGCACACTCACCTTTTGCTCCCTGCTTACGCACACTCCGGCCTGGCTGCCCGCCTCTGCAGGGCGTTAAGAACGACGAGTCCTTCGGCCCCTTCACCCCCAAGGCTGAGATGACCAACGGTCGCCTGGCCATGCTGGGCTTTGCCCTGCTCATCGGCATTGAGGCTTTCAAGGGCTCCGCACTGCTGTAAACGGCCAGCATGCCGCACCATGCACAGCACCTTTCACTACCAGCTGTCCCTCCTGTTGGCAGTAGCCTCCGCACTTCTGTGACCGCTGGAGCTGCTGCAGCCGGACCATTACCTTCCTGGCTTCATTAGCAGCCTGGTGCTAATGACGCCAGTGGGTGTTGAGCCCGCCACATGCATGTGGCAACCCGGATCCTCTCCTGAACAAAATCATCAACCACAATGCGTGCCCCGCCTATGTCTCCCTCCTTCTTATGTATCCCTCCGCCTTCTGAAGCCGCTCTGGCTTGCTGTGGAGAGCATGCTTGCCACATGATATCCATTCGTTCCTTTCATTTCCCATTTCGTTACTAATTTATTTAGTCTAGTCTCGGTTAGTTTTATACATATGGCTGCCACCTGCCCCTTGTTGGTCTGACGGTGGAAAGAGCCCCTCGCTTGGGTGCACCCCCTCAGCCCCCATGTAATATGTAGTGGTCTTTAGCCTGCTCCAAATTCACAAAATAATCACAGTAGTCCAGACGCAGCAGAGACGCGCCAAGGAGTCGTGGCAGCAATGTGCAGTTGATTGCGGCGGCGGCAGCAATGCTGATGTGGCGCTGCTGCCAATCCAGATGTGCCTTTTATATGCGCGCTGTCAAGCAGCATCCTGCAAGCTAGCGACGATGCAGGCGCAGTTGGGCACGAGAACCGTGCAGTGTGCCCCTGCACCATCCAGAGCGCAGCCGAGGCAACCCAGAGCACCATGCAGGCGGCAGAAGCACCAGCCACCGCCGCCGCAGCGTCGCGCCGCAGTAGTGAGGGCGCAGACCGAGCAGAAGGGGGAGCAGAAGGGGGACCTCGACAAGCGTGCGGGGCGCAGCACATATCGGCCTTCCTCTTACTCTGAGCTTGTGGAGGACGCAGTGGCAGCAGTTGCAGCAGCGGTTGATGACGGTTTCAAGCGCCTGGAGGTGGAGTTTCCTGCAGTCAGCAATGTGGACGGTGAGCGGGTGCCGCCGCTGTCGCCCGCTTTTTGCGGTTCGTTGGCCATTCTGCGATCCTTTTGGCAGCCATCCAGGCGTGCCACCCTCGATTTGTGGTGCTTCGCACATGCTTCACCAGAATGCTGCCTGCCGGGTTCCGTTGTTGCTGATGGGTCCCTGGTTGCACCTGAACCTGCCGCTAGTGCACTGCTGGCTGTCTTTCATTGCAAGTCTTTGTGAAAGCGGCAGTACGTGGTTGCTGCCTTTGCAGGCTACAAGGGATCTTCAGATCTCTATATTGATGCCAACATCCAGCTGGCGCTTGCAGCATCTAAGAAGGTAACGGGCGCCTTTGGTGTGGGGGCCAGCCCCTTGTAGGTGGCAGGCTGCGCAGCACCCACATGGCTCTTGCTGGTTCTATCTCCATTGTGAAGCTGGCATTTGCAAGTTGGTCTATTGGTATCGATTGGGCGACGGTTAACATGTGCAGCTGTTGTTAGCTTGCCAGGATCTACGCATGACATCACCAAAATGTGTTGCTTTAAAGGCTGCGTGCTGGCCCAGTAGGCGGGCCGCAAGTTATCGGTGCGTGCAACAGTGCAGGCATCTATCTGAGCAGGCGCTAAACCCACGTGCCTGCCTGCAGTTGAGTGAGACGACAGGAAAACGCGTGCACCTGTTGCTACCTGACGAGACGGAATATTCCCGTGCAGCAGGGATGTGAGTCACAGAGCTGCCTGCCGACGTGCCTTTCCTGCTTCTGCTCATTGCCAACAATCGACTGAGCATCACATGTTGCTTACTTATGCGTTGTGTGACCTTGTAACTGCTTTGCTCATGGTTGCAACTGCTCAGCCTCTCCGTTTCAAATGCGACCACCCTCAGCCAGCCCCCACGACGTACACAGCCGCCCACCACCTACCCCACCCCACACTCCTACTCCCTCACCGACACCCCCACCCCACCCACCCCACCCACGCGCTCCCCTGGCAGGTTCAAGGCCACACTGGAGGCAGCAGAGGGCGTGAGCATGGGCCACTTCCGGGAGGGCCGCCCCTCTTTCTTCTCCGCAATCAACTCGCTGATCGGCGTGAGAAACGAGGGCGGGGGGCCGCAGGCGGCAGCACAGAAGGCTGACATCTTCATTGCCATCAACGCTTCCACTGTGGAGCTTGCAGACCTTGGTGGGTGGGTGATGTTGCTTATGTGTATGCGCGTGTGGGTGTGTGGGTGTTGGGACGCGATGGGTGGTGGTGATGGGTGGTGGTGGGAGGGGGGCGCGCGCGCGCGGAGTCGCTGCACCGGGCCGTGTGCCCCTGGCATCTGCCTGGTTCCAAGCGTTGCTGTTCAGCAGCAATCCGCAGTGCTGCATGCTTTCGGCTGGAGGCTGGAGATACCCCTATCACTTTGGCTGTTGCCCACCCGCCCACCTTGATTGCATCGCTTGACAAGCACCCACCAAAATCAGACCCAACTCGGGTTGCCAGCCAGCTGGCGCCCCCATGTCTTGCCGGTTGCACTGATACTCTCCCTGCATGTACTGCAGAGGCGTACTGCGAGGAGACGGCAAAGGAGAAAGTGGTGGTGACATGGAACATGGAGCTCGACACGTTGCGCTCAGACTTGGGTGGGTGGATTGAGGGGCGGGAGGGTGGCTGGGTGGCTGGGGGCCCAATCCCCGCCGCTTTCTACCAACCTTGTTCACCATCCTGGTCGCCGGGTTTGGTGGTGAGTACGAGGGTTTGGGTGCAGGAGGGGTCAGCAGCAGGGCGCAGCGTTTAAGTGACATTATGCCACATCTCTCCAGCTTTAAAAGTGCGCTTCAACTCAGGTGCTGTAGCAAGCTTCAAGCACTTGTATTCCTCACTTGCCTCGCACTCTGCACCCTGTCCCCACGCCTCTGTGCTATGGTCCTGTGCTGCAGGCCTGCTTGGCTTCCCCCCCAAGGACCTGCAGCACCGCTTCCTGTGCTACTTCAAACCCGTGTTTTATATCCGACAGAGAGACTACTCTAAGGTGTGCAGTGTAGTAGAAGTCACATTTAAGGGAAGAAAGAGCTGCTGACAGACTGACCACTCAAAAGCTGCGCTGTTTAGGTGGAGCAGCAGGTTGAGGGAAGAAAGAACTGCCGACGGCTTCTGGCGGCGCCTACCTTCCAACAACCTTTCCTTCACTTTGAGCTACAAGTAGCCGTGCCCCCTCATCCTTATCACATACCATTATAAACCCAACCCCGCTTCCTTGCGCCTTGCAGAGCGTTGCGGTTGCCCCCTTCATCATCAACTATTCCGGGGCGTTGTTCCGTGAGTACCCCGGCCCCTGGCAGGTCATGCTGCGGCAGGACAACGGCGTGTATGCATGTGTGGCGGGTGAGTGACCTTCGCTGGGTGGTTGATCGTGTGTATGTGTGTGCGTGTGTGCACGGCACGGCGGGGGGGGAGAGGGTGTCAGGGGTATACTTGTGTGTTTGCGTGTGTGTGTGCGCGTGTGTGCAGACCCACAGATGGTCAGTTGTTGGGTGGCAATGACCAGGCCGGCCTACAGCCCTCTTGCGGTCCATTTACTGTGCTACGCATGGGCTCCAGTTGTTTGTCGCCCCTGCATCGCTGAAGCTGCACGTTGAGCTGCACTGCCCATTCCTAGGACTGGGTGCAAACCCATTGCCTTGTGTACTGCCTTTAGTGTGCATTACTGCATTGCCTGCGTTGTGACGCCCAAGTAGCAACGCTATTGCCGTACCTTGACCATGTTGTACCGCCTGCCCACGTTGTACTGCAGAGGATGCTGAGCGGCGGTACAACCTGGGTGAATTCAAGGAGGAGCTGATGTCGGCAATGGGGCTCAATACGGAGTCAGAGGGGTCGGCAATGGCCTTTTTGCGGCGAGGATACAAGGTGAGGGAGTGACGATTTGGGTATGGATACGGGGAAGGGGCAGGGGTCGAGGGGGGGGGAGATGTGGTGATTCAGAGGGTGGGATATGGCCCTCCTGCGGCATGGGTACAAGGTAGGGTGGCCATGCCTGGTTTCACAGGTGGTAGGGTAGGGGTAGTGTATCGGTACTGGTGGTTTATTGTTTAGCTGCAGTTTTATTGGAGGGGTAGTCAGGAGGGGTAGGCCATGGCCTATCTTGCGGCAGGGTTACAAGCAGCGAGTGGTGTCGTTTGCTTCCTAGTTTTGAGGCGCGGGTGGGTGCAGTGGCTGCTAGGGGCCCTTAGAATCTGTAGTAGAATTCAGCTGTTGGACACAACCTGGGAACACCTTGTCAGTGGGGCTGCTCAGGTGCATCACCTGTGGGGAGATGCCATGTAGAAAGATCTATGGCAGTGCATGTCAAGACAGCCGATCGAGCAAGAACAGCGGCAGCATGCACCGACAGCTGTCGCCATGCCTGCTAGCAGCAGGACGTGAGCGTGAGAGCAGCACCTGGCAGCCCAGTTTCGAGTTTTGTCCTGCCCTGCACTTGCTGTCGTTCATTTGATTCTGCTCACCATGCCTGAATTGTTTCTGTTGCAGACCTCCACGTGGTGGGAGGATGATGTGGACGTGGAAAAATCCTCGGCCTGGCGCTCATAACTGCACGGGAAAGCTGATGGGTCCTTTCTTGGCTGCCTGCCTACCTGGCTGTCAGGGTAATGGTACCTTACACCGATTGGGAAGCCGGCATAGGTGCCGCCGCGACTGGGAGGCATTTCTATGCCGGCCCTTGCCTACCTTTCGTTCCTTCACCCTTACTGCGCGGCTTCGGCCAGCAGCGTGTCTCGGCGCAATTTCGGCGATTCACAACCGGTTTACTATATTGCAGGCAGCAGTGAGGAGGTTGCAAGGGGCACCGCACCGCTGTGCACCCTGCCGCAATTTTGTCCTGCTGCCTCACCACAACCCCCTTGGTTGCTGTTCCGTAATCTGCTTCCTTCTCCTGCTTGCGGCTTTGGTTGTCAGCTACATCTCTCGTCCATTCTTGCCTCCCTGTCCTTGCTGCCCCGGCCTTACTGCCCTGGGCCAGTTCTTATGGGGCCGCCACAGGGTACCGCTAACCCCCAACTATTTCATTCTAAGATAAGCATCTGTCCCTGTCAAGACGGCATCTGCCCTGACAGCGGCTGCCACCGAGACTCTGACGTGAACATGGGAGCAAGAAGCTGCAGGCGGAGGGGGTTTGGTCACCATGGCATAGCACAGGTCTGTGCTCTGGCTGGGAGCAGTCAGCAAATGGCAGTCATTGAGGTCACAAAAAGGTTGCCTAACTGTCTAGGGCGCTGATGGTATGGCTGGCTGGAGGGGGTGCCAGGCAGGCAGCCACCCAAGGGTCAATGTCAAGTGCAGTTTGTGGTTGGGTGTATAGCGAGGAAAATTTCATTCCTAGTAATAAATATCAATGTGCCGTCCACATGACAGGGATGCCGTCCTGCCGCCACGTCACCCGCCCGTCGCACAGCGCCGCCACACAAAGCGGGTACAAGCGGTGCTCCTCCTTCAGCACCCGGGCCGCCAGCTGCTCTGGGCTGTCTGTGGGGTACACCGGCACTACGGCCTGTGCAAGGATGGGGCCTGCAGGACGGGGAAGGCAGGGAGGGTAATTAGTGGGAACAAGAGTTGTGCTCACGTGCTTGTGAGCATGTCGGTGTTGCTCCATCGCGCCCCTCCACCCACCCACC
>JAAMXP010001485.1:2647-18115 GCA_019693395.1 Ettlia oleoabundans | reverse complement strand
CTTGGTTTTGATGGTGTTAACCGTCAGGCCCCAGTGATTGCAGTACTGCTGCAGCAGTTGAAGCATACAAAAATGGCAACACAAAATACCAAATTTGCGAGTCGCTCCACTACTTACCAACACCAGAGGGTGCCCTCAGCTTTGATGCCACATGCCGACCCGTGGCCAGCCACCACTCTAAGCCATCTATCCCCGAAGTCAACAGTAGAATTCACTTTGCATGGTTTGGCTGTCCATGGTGGAGATGCATCTAACTGTCCGCAGCCTGCATGGAGCAATGGTGAGTAAGTAACTTATGTTGCCTAATATTGTCAAAACCTTGCTTGATAAACCATATGAATGGAAGTGCATTGTGTTTTGTTGTAAGAAACAAGCCTCATAAGACACGATAAATCCAGCCAAACACCGCACCGAGAGTAGCGTCTTGATTGTTGCCCCAACACCATATAGAACTATCTGCTGACTTGATGGCACATGCAAAGCCGTCACCAACACTAATCTGCCTCCAAGGCCCATCCTCAGCTAGGCGAAGAGGTTGGTGGCTAGATTGGGGTATGCCTCCTCCTAGCAAGCCGATCCCAGAAAAGTCTGACCCCCAACAGTATGCAGTTCCATCACTTTGGATGCCACAGCCGTATGCATCACGAGTTCGTGTGGTAACATTGTAATAGTGGCCCACAGCAAGCGCCCGCCAGCTGGCGCTGCTTCGCAATGGCATTGGCACCGAAAAGTTGGCAAGTTGGCCAACATTAGCAAGCCAACTTCCCCAACAATATGCCACCCCATTGAAGTACGATGATGTAGCACATACGCCTGCACTTTTGCTCGAGATGCCGGAGAGGCCACTCCAACCTGCGAAGGTGGTGTTGCGCATAAAAAAATAAACAGAGTGCAAAAGCTTGCTAGACCCGTAGCGCTCTCGCACCCCTTGTGAAGGGGCTCTCTTACACTCTTTATGGGTGCAACAAACATGCCCTTTTGCGAAGCGTTGGGACGTCGTATCGCCGTCTCCATTGGAGTGCTAAGGAAATCGGACGTTGGCAGCAATTAGTTTATTACGACAACCTACCCACATTGTAGCCAAGGCAATGAGGATGTTGAGCCATTATTTCCACTGTCCCTGTATGCCCCCCTTCGCCACGGGCTTGACAAGTTCGATGCTTCCCTTGTCACCTTGAAGGCCTTCTTTGGTCAGCCCCCCCCCCCTGTCTTGCGCTCCACCGCGCGCCCCCTCACCCCACACACACCATCCTTTGACCCCTCACCCTCGTTACTGCTACCACACATTATAGTTGCCCGTACCCGAACTTGTTCCCGCTTAATTTGTCTAGTTGACTCTCCTTTACATTCCTTCACCGGCAGCTACGCCAGGAGTTTGGCATCCGCGGCCTTAACCAGGCCCGCCACCAGGCATTCAAACGCTGTGACGCAAGTAGAGCCTGGGGCCAAATAGCAGCTAGCAGCCTGCCAGAACCTGCGGCTCAAGTGCCTGCGCAAGGCACACAGGGCAGCCCGAAGCCTGCGAGGGAAGGCCATTGGAAGAGCTGGCAACAGCTGACCCTAGGCATTTTTCCACACCTGGCGGCCACCCGGCAGCAAGGTGGTGAACAACATGCCAACCCCGGAGGTGCAGGTAGAGAACTTCCGCAACCAGATAGCACCTCCACCCATGCAGCCCGAAGAGCCGCCACCACCACCAGAGCCCCCATATGAGCCACAGCTGCCATCGTCCGTGCACCACGTGTGCACACCCTCCACAATCCCCTCCCAGCCACCTAGCAACCCCCACCTAGTCACACCCCACCTCCCTTCACCCATTCCCCGTGTGCAACCCTCATTCACCATCCTCCAACAAATTTCACACTCCCCCACCCGTCTCCACCACCCCACCCACGGCAGCCGCTGTCGATACCCGTATGCATGTGCGTGTTTTACATCTGACTAACCGCAACGGAACTTGCGACACAGATGGCTTGCGTGAGGGAAACTGTGATCGCCCCACCAGGATTCGATCTCTCGACCTGGTGGAACCAATCCCAAACAGCAAACGGGTGGCTAGCTAGACCGGTTTCGACCCCCGCCAATGGGTGCTCATCAATAGCCTGATTTTTTTCTAGCGAATATCCGGAGATACCCCGTCCCTTGCCTTTCAAGGGTGAGCAAAGGTCTGATTGTACCTCCCCACCAGCGGGTATCCTGGCGCAGACTCTGTAACATCCCTCAGTCCCCCTCAGGTGAGCAAAGGTCTGATTGTACCTCCCCACCAGCGGGTATCCTGGCGCAGACTCTGTAACATCCCTCAGTCAGGTGAGCAAAGGCATCCATGGTACTGAATCCTAAGTGATCCCATTTGGTAGAGCAGTGGTTGGTGCATTTATTTATTCATGTCTGATTGTACCTCCCTGCCAGCGGGTATCCTGGCGCAGACTCTGGAACATCCCTCAGTCAGTCAGCCTTTCAAGGGTGATCAGTCCTTGTTTCACCGTGCATTCATTCATTCATGTCTGATTGTACCTCCCCGCCAGCGGGTATCGTGGCGCAGACTCTGTAACATCCCTCAGTCAGTCCTTGTTTTACCGCACTAGGCGGGACCTGTCTAGCGCGTTGGGGCCGCACAAGAGGCGTCCACCGGCCCACCCGGCCCTAAGGCGGGGTCCTCGCGATGCGAGGGTGGGTATGTGCGAGGGTGGGTACCTCTCCGCGGCAGTCGCTTTCAGCACCTCCTTGCGGCAGTCGATGCCAACCCCTCCCCTCCCCCCGCCCCTCCCGCAGGCGCAGCAGCCAACAGCAGCCGGACCCAACAGCCCTTAGCGCAGCCATGCACGCAACCTTCACTCCTAGGGGAGTGGCTGAGCATGTCAAGCGACTCAAACGGCGCAAGGTGGTGACCGGCAGCATGCCACCATGGATCCTCAAGGCAGCTGCAGCCCAGCTGACCCCCATGTTGGCAGCGCAGTTCAACGGCTGGATTAAGGTGGGCCAGCTGCCGCCCACCGCTGCACGTAGCACCATTGCCGCCATTTTCAAGGCAGGAGCAACACCTAGAAGCTGTGACGGCCCGCGCGATATTGCAGTGGGCACACTCCCGGCAAAACTATTTGCAGCGATTCTGGAGCAGCGCGTCTCACACTGGACAGAGGCCAGCGGCAGCAGAGCGGCATGCCAGTTTGGCTTCCGCAGGCGCCGCAGCATGGAGCAGGCAGCGCTGGTGTTACACACGTTGCAAGACCAGCACCGCCAGCAGGGGCAGCAGTTATAGGCATGCTTTGTGGTTTCAAGAAGTCCTATGACACAGACCCCCGGCAGCGGCTCTGGAATAAGCTGGCAGCATGCGGCCTCGGCGGCAGCTGGCTGCGGGCGGTACAGGCGCTGTACGCGGACGTCCCAATGTCGGTACGCACTGCAGCCGGGTTGTCTCTTTGCTGTAAAGCCACCGTCGGCCTGTAGAAGGGCTGCCCGCTCAAGCCCACTCTGTTTGGCCTGTACATTACTGATTTTAAGGCAGCTGTGCTGGCAGCGGCGGAGCGCGGCAAGCAAGCACTAGGACCTGCCCAGCTTCTTGGGCAGCGGCAGCGTGGTGCCCCCCTGTTGTATGCAGATGACATGGTGCGTTGCCCACCACGCCTGAGGGCCTGTAGTAGCAGCTGCAAGTGCTGCAGCAGTACTGCAAGCACTGGGGGCTGACGGTCAACACCATAAAAACCAAGCCCATGCGCCTCAGCAACGGCGGCGGCCGGGACACGGAGGAGTCAGCGCAGCTGGCAGCACAACAGGCAGGGCTCACCTTTGCTGGCCAGCCCCTTTAGGCAGTCACCCAGTTCAAGTACCTGGGCATCATGTTTCATGTAAGCAGGTGCCAAGCAGGCACAGCCGCGCCAGCACGCGCAGCAGCAGCAAGGGGAGCCATGCACTAACTCCAGGCCCGATGTGTAGCTCTCGCCGTTGAAGCTGCCGGCCTGCGGCTGTGAATGTTTGACATGATGGTCGGCTCAGTGCTGTCGTATGGCTTGGCAGTCTGGGGCACACAACTGGCAGCGGCAGCAGCCGGCAGCACAGCGGGAACGGCATTTAGCGCCGCTGAAACCCTGCACCTCAGCTACTTGCGTCGGCTGTTGGGAGTGCGGCAGGGCACACCAAGCGCAGTAGTTTCGGCAGAAACTGGTGAGCGCCCATTGTGGCTGCGCTGGTTGCAGCGAGCAGCCCGCCTGTGGAATAAGGCACTTGCAGTTGACCCAAATAGCCTGCTCCGCCACACGGTTAACGCCAGCATTGCGCTAGAATCCACCCCTGGCAGCAGAGTTCTAGCACGGCAGTCTTGGGCAGAGCAACTAGCGACCGACATGGCAGCAACAGGCATCCACTTGGATCTGGCCTCGCCACGTCCCATTGGCAAAGTTGCACTGTTGCGGGCTGGCCAGCGCTGAGGAAACTGAGCATTGGCAGCAGTCCCCGCGAGCAGAGAATCTGCCCTCATTGCAGCAAATCATTCTCCCCTTGTATGCTCCGCTCCGCCACCGGTTTGCCGATCTGTTTGATAGTGCCCCCTATCACCCTGCATGCATTCTTCAGCCAGTCTGCCCCCACCTTGCTAGCTTTGCAGCAGCTTGCAACCGCCATTGGCATGGAGCTCCCCCACACAACATCACATCCCCCCCCATCCTACATAACCCCACGCACACACAAATGCCTTCACCCATCCCCACAATTGCGTTTGCTCAATTTCCCAGGCTGACTTTCCCATCACCCCATAGCAATAACCTAGATCACAAATCAGCCTGCTCAGGCTGTAGAATACTCCTTCTTTTCAAGGGGTCTGTGTCGCAAGTTCCGTTGCGGTTACGCAGATTGTAAACGCAAATAGCAGAAGCAAAGCTCCTTAGCGACCATATCTAGATAGAACCCCAGCCTGCTCAGGCTTGTAGAATCCTCGAGGATTTGGAGGAGTCACACACACACACACACACACACACACACACACACACACACATGCACGCACGCACGCACACACAGGGAGAAAAGAGACGGAAAAAGGCCAAAGCGTCCCTTGAGCTTACGCCAGGGCGCACCTGCCTTGATTGCCAGTCTAGCAGTGTTGAAGATGTAGAGCACATTCTGTTCGACTGTTGTTCATATCGCGAGGACCGCGGCCGTTGGCCCGACCTTTTCAACACTCGGCTGCCCCCGCATGCCTTCTTCACACAATCAGATCACCACCAACTTTGCCATTGTTGCTGTGGATGCATCCCACTCCTATACATCCATGCACAACACCCGGTACCGGCCCTCCCAAGGCGAAAAAAGAGAGCATGGTTTCGGCGGGGGTATGGAAGCCTTCTGGAGGGTTTTGGCTTCTTGCCAGGGACACGTAGGCCCCGGCGTGCTCACCGCTACACCCCTCGATTGCCACATACCTCTTTCTACGCCCCACCCCCAAACCTCATCCCCACCCTTCATCCTGCCATCCTTGCTATTTCTACTCTCTCTCCTGGTTAGTCTCTGGTGCCGTGCCCCGCCCATCACTCCTTCTTGTCATCTCTTTCCCAGCCGGGCACCACAGCTGGGCCCCTTCGGTCAAGGCCCACCGGCCAGCTTTCGTTCCCTTGGTTGTTTGCTTGCGTACTGGGTGTAACAGACAGTCAGTCTGCACGCACGCGGGCACAAGTACTCACCATCAAATGGGGCATCAATCACGTCGCTTGAGTCGGGAGTCCCGCTTGTCCCGCTTGTGGAGGAACTGGTAGTTCCCGTAAACACACTAGCTCCCGCAGTGCCCTCTGGATAGATGCAAATTTGGTGAATGCGCATTGACAAATAAATTAACAACACACCTTTAACACTCTGTTCGAGCATACTACGGACACTAGCCAGGACTACAGCCAGGACAATAGTAGTAGTTGTATTGCTACTCATGCACTCATTGTTCACCATCAACTTGAGCATCACTCGTGTCGTTTGTTGGGCCGCTTGTGGATGGTAATCTTGAATCATATCCCGTAGTGCCTTCAGGGTTGATGTTTTCTGTGGTTGCATTGTTGAGCGTAACGGCGGCGAAACAATGTCGTGCCAGTGCTAACAACAGGCACAAAATAGCGGCCTGCATGCACGCAGGCATTCCAAGTAATCCAACAATGGCCGGGGAATTGATTTCTGCGCCGGGCAAATCAGTTGCTATGCCCTGCTATCGTGGTTAACCAACGTTGCAGGTCGGCAACATCTACACGCGCTGCTGCACCTGCACAGTGGGAGGGCCAGCAAACGGGATACCGGGCGCTGGGTACGGTAAATGCCGTTTTCGCAGCAAGTCAAAACTCAGAAACAGCACTCGTAGCACTGCTTGCATTTTTCCTTGCAACAGGGACATGCAATCCCCGCGCCCTTTCGAGTATAACGCGGACTCTGCGTCACGCATCGTATGTTACTGCCCTCACCGAGACGAGCGGGAGCTTTGCAAAGCGAGTTGCAGTGACCTGCCCCAGGGCTGGGAGTTGGTCACCAGTTGGTACCAGGGTGCTCGCGTACCGTGCTGTCGAGGATCCCCTAACCTCTACGCAAAACTCAATTGCGCCGAGTGTTGCGGCTAGTGCCCGTCTCATGGTGACAGGTGACAGGGCTCCAGCTGTCTTAGGTGCGGCCAGGTGTTCTCACAGCCGCCTCTCGTGGCCGACCAACTTTACCTGGAAGATTGTTGAAGCTGCAGGCAGGCTGCAGGGTATCAGTGAAATTGGCGGCAGCGGCCTTTTTAAGGCTCGGCGGCAGTTTACTGCCCTGGCGTTGTACAAACCTGCCAGGAGCAACGGTTGCTTTTGCTTTGCTTTGAGGGGGGTTACAGTTGCAGCGTGCATACTATGTTATTGGGCTCCGTCTGGTAGCGGCAGTGTTGCTGCTTGCGGCGTCACAGAAGAGCAGCCGGTGCAGCACCTGCAACAGGGGGCTCGACGGCTGGCACTGCACTCGCACATTTGCATGCAGCAACAGCCGAAGCAGACATTTTGCCAAAGCAAGCCCTGTTCCAAAGCCGCCCAAGCAGGTGCAGCTGCAGCCACGCTACTGGCCAGCCTGCCGCCAGAGTCCACGTATGTTGCTGCTCACGAGTGCATTAAGTGGTGCTTTGCACGCCGGTTAGCAGTGAGTGGAGTGTTGTCTGTCACTCTGCGTTCGTTCAGCAAACACTGTGTTGTCAGGCTTCAAGTTTAAGCCGACGCTGCCACCCTGCAAGCTTTACTTTCCTGACTACGCATTGTTCTACCAACTGAGAAGCAGGTTCACTATTACTGGAGTTTCTGCTGTCAACTAGTCAGCCAACTTCACACATCGACACCCCTCTTCTATGTTCGATACTTGTGCACCAGCACTTTCACATCAAACTCATCAAAACAGCTCATGGCGTCTTGCACCAAGCCAGCGACCTTTTCCTCCCACTTTGCAGCTCCTTTGGTACATGTCAGCATCTTTTCATATCGCTGTTCAGTGGGTATACTCCTGCCAAATGAGTGAGTGGTCAGCCACCTCAAGGGGCAACAACGACTTCACAAGACAGCAGCGGCAGGCAGCCGCCGTGCACATCGTTTTTGCCAGCTTGTGCGCTGGTAAAGCCGTGTGAGAAGTGCAAGCAAGAAGCTATTTTACTAGGCCACTGAGAGGTGAGTGTTGGGTTGGCATGGGAATAACCCATGCCTCTGCCTAAAGAGGCAAAGTTGTTGGACAGCATTTGCGAGGCTGAACGGGAGCATTCCCACCTCGATATGCCCAGCGTATGCTCATGGCATTATCTCTGTTGCCTGGGCAGTGATGAGCAGCCTCAGGATGCAAAACTAGCTCACGGATCCACGCGGTTCTAGGGCACCAACCCTGCTACCCCGGTTCTCCCTTGCCTCCCAGTCCCTTGCGTTCTTGCTGGGCCATGTTTGGGAATGCTGCAACACCATGCCAATGCTCTCTTGCCTCCCAGTACCTTGCGTTCTTGCTGGGCCATGTTTGGGAATGCTGCAACACCATGCCAATGGGCCGCCTTCTTGTTGGTGCTATGCGACATGCGACGAGGAGGCGTGGGTGCTTGTTGCAAGCACGTCTTGGTGGCATTCTGAGGCTGTGTTTGTTAAGCTGGCGTTTCGAAGGTGGGCGGGTCCATGCATGCAAGCAAGAATGGTGGCAGCTGACCCTCATGTGGGTCGGATAGGGTGGGTGTGGGGCTGTAAGGAAGGGTTCGGAGCGTTCCCAGCTGCTGGACAGTTCCTCGCACGATTTCATTCAGTTTGCAGTGTGTCAGGCGCTGGTTGCAGCGACAGATAGTAAGCGATTGCCGTGCTACACCCGTAAAGTTAATGCCTTGCTTGCCCGCAATGCTGTCCATAGTCCCCAGCTCCAATTGGGTTGCAGTGCTAACACGCAGCCTTGGCACAGCAGCAACTGGAGATTCCAACCACCGGGGCGGCAATGATACCGCAGCTTATGCTGAGCTGCTAGCCAGCCGCCTGTCAAGCATTTGTAGGCAAAGCAACCACAGCTATTGCAGAGTTTTCCGCCATAGACAACGGCATTAAGGCGCCCAATAGCCACGCTCTGACAGCCATGTGTGGGGGTTGTGGTGCGCACTACTGGCTGGCTTCAGTAGTTTTGGCCGATCTACTGGCTTGACTTGCTTTGCTGGCTTGACTGGCTGGCTGATTGGCTTCCAACAAGATTGGTTGAACATTTTCTGATCGCCTTTTGCATACATGTATCAGCAGCTGTCACTCGCTGGATTCCTAATTTACCTCTGCACTATGTTGTTCTCGCCTCAGCTCTCGCTTGCCTACCTTTCCCCTCAATTTCATCCCCTCCGCCTGTTTGCATTCGCTGGTCAGCGGAGTGACCCGCTGGCGCCGCCGCTTGGACTACACACTGAGCGCGCTACTGAGGGGGCGCAGCATTGATGACTTGGATGCGCCGCTGCGGAACGCATTGCGCCTTGGGCTGTATGAACTGGCAGAGTTGAAGAGTGAGCAATGTGGCTGCTGCGCATGCTCTGTTTTGAACTGCTGCGCTGTGCTGTGCTGCGCCTTGGGCTGTTCCAACTCGCAGAGCTGGAGTATGTGCTGCTGCTTTGCATGCTGTGCTGTGCTGCTTCTGCTCCGCTGCTTCTGATGTCAGGCACGCTCTAGTCTGCTCTGCTCTGCTGTGCATGTCAAGCACACAACCACGCCACGCTGCTACACTGTGCTCGCCAGACAGTTCTGCACTTCTTTTTCACGTTCTGTATAGGGGTGAAGTGTTGATTGACTTTTCACTGTTGTTCTATCAATACACCCGTTCACAGATGCCAGCTACGGTGTGGTGGGGAGCTACGTGGATTTCCTAAAAGCAGTGATGCACCAGGGCGCGGGCAATGTTGCAAACGGCGTGCTAAGGCGAGTCACGCGTAGTTGCACAATTCATGATCACCTGAACATGCACTTTCCAGAAACCAGGCCAACCGCCGTATTGCGGCCCAATACCAAATTGATACGAGTGTTACCCGCACAACCCCTGGCAACCGCCATTTGCGACTCCCGTGACTCCCATGCCCGCCGGCCACGCATGTCCTCTGCGCAGGAATGCTGCGCGCAGCGTAGAGAGCGGCGCACTCCCACTGCCGCCGCCGCCCACCAAGGGCATGTCCCCGCAGCAGGCAGCAGAGGCTCTAGCAGTGGGAGCCTCTCATCCCACCTGGCTGGTGGAGGGGCTGGCTGCAGCAGTACGGCCCCGCCGCCACGCTTGCGTTGCTGAAGCATAACAACATGTGAGCTGCGCCGCTCATTCTAGCTCTCGCTGAATTGCTATTACGTGGATAACATGCCGTAGATAACGTGCCAACCATTCACTGTGAGGCATCTTGCTGCATGATTCCATGTCTACAGGGTGGCTGGCTCACCAGTGTTCGCTTTAGATAAACAAGCTAGCACCCTAGAACCCCAAGTCGTCGCTTGCGGGTGCTGGCATTTCGCTGTGCCGTTCCTTACTATGCCTCTTCACTGTGTCGCTGGTTGCATCCTAAGCAACCCTGTCATGCGCACCTGCCTGCTTGACCATGCCCCTCGCCCTGCCATGCCCGCACCCATTGCCTCGCAGTCGCCCCCGCTATGCCCTTCGCCTGGCGCCCGGCATGGACGTCCAGTCTTTCTGCAGCAGGCTGACAGAGCCATCCTTCGAAGACATCCCTCGAAGCACTTGCCAGAGCCATCCTTGTGCGCTACACTGACCATCTCCTCATCCACGTCGCTGGCAGACGCATCCTCCAGCATCAATTCCAGCACGCCGCTGCCGGCTCTGCGCAGCGCCACCTGCGGGTGCTGCGCCGCAGCGTTTGCTAGGTATTCAAGTATGAGCAGCTTGGATCCTGCTGCCTGCTCATAAGACTCTGTGGTCTGCGGTCTGCGGGGTCACAAGCCAAGCAACAGCAGGAGACAGCTTTCAGCTCTCGCGGTTCTGATATGAGCGTGCAAGTAACTTGCAGTGGGGTTGAAGCCACTCCTTCAATTCCAAACCCTTGCATCACCAACAGCAACAGCCTCATCATGCAGTGACCTGAATTTGAGGGCACATATCGCACGTGCACAGCCCTGGCCCTGCTTACCTGCGCCTGACCAGCCTCAAGCAGGGCGGACAGCGTGGCAACAAACTTGTGACCCACCGCCGGCCAGCACTCAGTAGCACAAGAAGCCACGCCGACTGCCACGTCCAGCAGTGATGTTGGAACCTTCCGGGATGGCCCAAACACACACCACGTGGGCCCCACCTTGCACCAGGCATCTGGCCGCCCGCCACACCGTTTGCACTGCTGCCACGTGGGCTGCGCACAGCGTGGGCACAGGGCAGGTGTGCAGCAAGAAGGCGGGTAGAGACACGTGAGGGATTTCTGGGTTGCTGAGAGCTTGCCCAACACTATCACCATCACCGGTTACTTTTGGCTAGCTGCAACCAGCAGTGCTGTCCGACGCACCTGGCTAGGTGGAGAGTGTCGCCATCAGCGGGGATGTCTGCAGCCCTTGACAGGTCCACAGCCATTACTCGGAGCCAGTCCAGTGCTATCAACACAGAATCACGCCCGGCAACCTCCACTTTCACACGGGGCACCAGCACAAGCGGGCTGGCGTCTTGCAGCAGCCAGTGCACGAGGCGGCACGCGCGGTTGTGCAGCTCCCAAGCGTTCATGGCCTCTGCTGCAACCTGCCCCCATGTGGCTGGATCTTGGGGCTGGCAAGGGAACTGGCTATACGGCTCCTGTTGGCGAACCTGGCTATACACGCCGCCCACGTGCCACACACAGCCAATGAGATCTCTTGCCAGCTCTCTAACCCATGGCAGGTGCTGGTGCTGCCACAGCAGCGGCACGAGCCGCAAGGGCTGCACTGGCACAACGTGTCCATTCAAATCTGCCCGCCAGCCAATCGGTGGTCCAGCTGCTGACCAAAGCATTGCTTGCCGTGAATGGGGCATCGCTAGAGGCGGAAGCCACCAGTTGAAACACGCAGCAGCAGAAGGGTGAGCGCTCCGCCAGCAGCTGTTTATCTTCCAGCAAAGCTGGCAGCGCGCTTGTCATGTGCTGCACAGCCGCCATCGCGAGCTATGCAGCTTTCGACCAATCACTACTGCCACAGGAGCTGCTGCCCGCTCGCGCCCGGCTCCAGACGCTGCCGCTGCCGTAGAACTCCTCGGGCTTGTGTGGGCAGCAGTGAACACAACGTAACATGTCAAGTAGCTCACCAGTGACAGCTCAAAGTCGCAGCCATTCCCGCTGCTGCAGGGCGTTGGGGCAGCGGGATGGCAGAGCTGCGAGCAAACTGGCGGCATCCCTGGCAGTGCGCTCGGAGTCCCCATGCGCGACCAATGCTGCCAATGCTAGTCGCAGTCCTTGTGACGTTAGCAAGCTGCAGAGCTGCACTACACACAACAGCCCCTGTGTTGTGGGTGGAGTCAAGTCCGACCACCCGCCAGCAGCTGTCGCCATACCATGAAGGAAGTTGAGCAGCACGCGCGCCACCCCCAGCTGTGTGGTGGGGCTGACGGCGAGTGCTTTACAGTGCCGCTTTGGCGCAGTGTCAATTAAAAGCAGCAGCTCAACCAGCTGCAGGTATGATTTACGACGGGGTGGCGCGTGAAGAACATCTGGTGCGGGCATCGGCGGGAACTCTGGTTCAGCCGACGGTTTAACTGGCATGCTGCTTTACAACGATATCAAAGGCATTCTGACTGCAACTAGTACTGCCAGCACATCGAACAGCACAGATATTGAGCAGATACCGTATCGGGTGCCCACCCACGCTAGGGAAGGACGACCGTTTGTGCAGGTAGCGAAGGAGCCGGGACGAGTCTTGGCTGAAGTGAAGCATTGACCGCAATCGCAAGCTGACCTCCCCGGTATGCGTGGCGCGCGCCATTCCAGATGGGGTTTCCCTTGCCACCTCCTTAGCGCCCAGCTCGTCTTCGAGGGCGGCAGCGACCCAAGTGTCCTAAATACACAGTCAGCGAGCACCGCCGCGGATGCGCTTGCCTGCCATTGGCTGCGCAGCACCCATCTGTCGCCGTCCGGTGCAGACGGAAATACATGCGCCCCGTTTGAAGTCCTGTGTGCCCAAGCTCATATGTCGTGTTGTCATAGACCTGGCGCTCTCATCACAAATTGAATTGGCAGCTTACAGTGTGGTTTTGGGTGGCGACATTGAATGAACAACAGTCTTGTCGCTCCGGGGGCTCACACAACGCCGTCCCACAGCTGAGTTGCCACACCTGTTTTTTCATAGTCATCCCACCCTGCAGCCATGAGTGGGGGGGCCATTATGCAGGCGGATAGGAGACCAAGACAACTGTTTGTGCGTAAGAGGGGGCATGGTAGAAGGGTGCATAAGGCACTGCAACTGCTGCCAGTCCACATCTGCGCACGGCTCCCCACCTCGACCGCAGAGGTTGCAAGCATCTTTAGCCCACCCACCCGCTATGCCCTTATCAATGTTCCGTTGCCGAGCACACAATGGAGCCCTTATCCATCTATACCCACCAGGTATCTTGCTTGTCGCTTCATTGATGGCATGTATTAGATGCCGCACCAGCTCATTCTTCATGCCAGCTGGCGGCTCACTCAAGTTACGTGGCGGTGGCTTTACGGCGTACGATCGCTTGTCAAACCGCCACTCCCCATATTTGCCTGAAGACGAATGTGCAGCAAAGGAACCCAATGCAGAAGTTACATACCATCATTGTCCACCATCGACCACACGCATGCAGTACGACGCATGCAGCTGAAGCGATTTCGATGTGAGGGTTGCGGTTTATTTACCAGGTTACCGAAAAACAGCCACCAATCAACGCATTAAACTGCTGTGTCGGCTAGACCCACCAGGCGTGAACTCCCCAGCCAGCGTGTAGTCCATGCCATAAGTGTAGTGCAACAAGTAGAAGGGGGCCAGCTTGGTGTCATATGGGGGTTGAGACATCATCTGCAGGGCGCAACCAGCGTAAGAACCGAGAAATCATAAGTGATTGAAGCAATGACAGTTAGCTGAGTGGTGGCAGCAGCGAAAGGAACACCAGGACGGGAAGTGGAGGAGCAGCGGTGGTTGTGGCAGTCATGAGGTGTGCATGATGGAGCGGCATGCAACAACGCATTCCCAAAACAGCGGAAGTTACACGGGCCACACATCACTGTCGTGCCCATCCTGCCGCCTGGATGCAGCCAGGTGTATCCACAGCACCAACAAACCAACACACCAGCAGCAGCTGTCAATGCAAAGTGCAGCGCTGCAGCTATTGGTATGCCCTTTACCTTGAGGTGCAGGTCGATACCCCGGATGCCGGCCTTATAGCAGGAAAGGGTGAAGGCATACATTTCCTGTGCAGGGGTTCAAGTCGTGGGAAAGATGGGGAGCTTCAAGCGCGCAACAAGGATGGAAGCAAAGAACCGCGGACAAGGAGCTGGGAGGGCACCAGGACGCCGCCTCCTGGTGGCCGACAGGGGGCAACCGCAGCTCAATAATATTGCAACACTTGCTTTGCAACACTTCAAGCTGACCAATTGCTGCCTATTTTGTAAACCATGCATCCACGCATGATTCAGCACTCTTCCATCTGCGAGCAAACCAGCGTCCCCTGCTCACAGCTGCTACATAGCCCCGGCGCACCTGCACCCATCCCCACTCCTTGGTGGCGTCTGCATCATTGTGCACGGCGATGGACATGTTGAAGAACAGGGGCATCACCTGCGCATAAGTGTAGCAAACTGAGATTCAATTGATATCCTTGTCATCCTACATTTTTGAGTAGGGTAGAGTATGATGTAGGGTAACACAAGGAGAGGATGCATGGTCTGCAATCAAGCTTTGAAGAGGTGGCAGCC
The DNA here is from genome assembly GCA_019693395.1 of Ettlia oleoabundans. NCBI lineage: Eukaryota > Viridiplantae > Chlorophyta > Chlorophyceae > Chlamydomonadales > Ettlia > Ettlia oleoabundans. Next base: position 3,768 of record JAAMXP010001485.1, on the reverse strand, counting down.
TTTCGGCCACATGCAAATCGGGACAGGGGGGAAAGTTGATGTTGGGAGAACAGCGGCAAGCAAGTGGACAAGGCACGTTTGCAGCCGGTTCAACAACCACACCCACACCAGCAACCTACTACTGGTTGGAAAACCAACAGCATCAATGCCACCCACCCACCTTCTTCATGTCCTCCCAGGTCATCATGGTGGGAGCATTGCCTGGAGGGAAGGAAGGCCAGGAAGAGACAAGCAAGTGGCTGGCATAGGGAGGCAGAACTAGGGCGCATAGAATTGTGCAACATCAGACTGCAGCCGGGTTGATGCAGTCGTTCTATGACCGAATGTGGGCATGCCAAACCAACACCACCCACAGGGCTGTGCCTCCCGCCAACCAGCATGCTGCAGCCGCTGGCACGGCCATCACTGCTAGCCTTATGCTGCCAGCCCCGAGTCGGCCGCTCACCGATGGGTGCAATCTCCTCAGTTTCCTGCCGCGTCACAGGCCCCACAAACTTGTTAACGATGGGAAGGTATTCCTTCTTGGAGGGCTCAATGTAAAAGAAGGGAAAGGCAGCTGCAAAACCAAACAGAAAGTCCATGCAAGAATGTGAGAACGAGAACTCGGGCTGGGTGATTGTGCAATACTTTACAGTACGCTTGTGGCACACGTGGGTGGATGGCATGGTGGAGTGGGCTGCGGGCGTGACGGCAACAGCATAATGTACCTGACAGCCAACCACTGTCCCTGGGATTTTGGCACATATCCGCATTGGGCAGAAACGCCTTCTAGGACATTCACCTGCAGCCTCCATGCCGGCACGTTCCCATTCCTTGGAACCCCCACAACCACACCACCCTGGCAGCATACATTTCATCACCTGCCGTCCCCCCCCCCACACACACACACACACCCACACCCACACCCACCCCCACACACAAACACACACGCACACACACACACCACACCACCAACACTTTTGCACGCACCTGGATGGTTTCCACGCATGAGATTTGGCATGGGCTTTAGCCAAACATGATCGGGCTCGCTCATCAGCACGTATTTTTCGGGGATAGAGGCCTGTGACACCCACTGCATCAGCGCGTACGGCCGGTTGAGCACGATGTAGCTGCGCAGCAAG
>JAAMXP010001479.1:0-10755 GCA_019693395.1 Ettlia oleoabundans | reverse complement strand
GCTCAGAGCGCAGTAGTGCCAGCCTGAGTCAAGCGGACGTGGCATAGGGCCAGGGCAGGGAGGGAGTGGGTGCTCCATCAGCCTAAGGATGGCAAAAGACCCCGCTGCTGATACTGCTGCAGCCTTGACTCGCAGCCACCCAGACAGCAGCTGACAGCCAGATGTAGGCCACGTACATGGCTTGCTCGGCGGAAGGTCAATGGTTTTGTGCAGCTGTGCTGGGAAATAGGCCGCAAGCGCCCGCCACAGCCCCCATCTGCGGAATGGCTTTGGATAGCTCCCTGTGCGAGCTGCTTTCAGTCCCCAGCCGCCCAGCGTCCAGGTCATGTAGCCCGCCAGCACCAGCCACATGGGGGGTAACACCGTGCACAGCCAAATGGCAAACAGGAGGCAGTAGATGCCACCGCCAAAGGAGAGGGTGAAATAGAGGGCGCCAAGCTTCTGTGCGAGGCTGGGGCTGTGCCCTGGCCGGATCTGCAGTCAAGGTGGCGGGCAGGAGGTTGTACTTCGTGGCCCCGTCTCTCCTCCTGCGTCGCTGTGATGCATGCTTGTCAACCACCACCACCTGCCAGCCATGAACCACACCCACCTTGTGCTGGATCACCTCCCAGTCATCGCTGCTGCCGTGCCGCTGGCCTGCACCGAACGAGATGCAGCAGGAGCGGGGGCTGGCAGGCGCGGTGGGAGGCAGCGTGGCGAGGAACAGCGGGCTGGACAACGGGCTGAACAGCGGGCTGGACCCAGCGTTGCATGGATACAGCAGGGCAATGGCTGTGTTGCGAACGGGCTGCTTGCCTTGGACGGGCGGCAAACTGGCGGGGAAGCTCGCTGCTCCCGAGCTGGGAGACGCCAAGCCTGTCGTATCCATTGCCCTTTATATCCCGCAGCGGTATGAGAGGGTTACACCCGTCCAAGGCTTTGCCGAACAGCATTTCAGCGCGCCTGCAGGCATCTGCCAACTCAGCACCCGTGGGCGACTCCGCTTGTCCAACGAAAACGGTCGATGGAGCTCTTCTCTGGCCTGTAATGGCTGGAACCTGACAATGAGCAGATTCACTTGTAATGCACCTGCCAAATTGTGGACTCATCCCTGGGACTCAGGGTGCCTGCGGCAGCCGGCTGCCGCTGGCCCGCATGGCCGCCAGTGCAGAGCGGTCGCTCTCCACCACCTGTAGTCTAGTCAGCTAGCGATCGCAAAACTCATAAAATTTGCCGCCCCGCTGATGTATGTGCATACCAAGGGTCTATCGCAACAGGATGGGAGAGGAGGGCCGTGTCTTGAGCGTGGCCGGCCTCGTGAACTTGGGGAACACGTGTTTCCTCAGTTCAGGGCTGCAGGTAATGTCAAGGATACCAATTTTCAATGCACTGCAGTGGTGTGCCTTTGCAGAGCTGTGCACTTGTAAGCAAGCGCACTTTCGTGGTTGCACGCTCAAGCTCTTGCGTCTGATTGCAGGCCCTTGCGAGCTGTCGATCGCTGTTGGAACTTCTAGAAGAGTCAATTAGAGTGCTGCCAGCGAGCGACCCCCGGTCTCTTGCCCTGGCGCCGGCGCTGCTGCAGTGCCTCACCGCGCTCCAACCACAGCCCACCAAACCTGCCATCTGCTGCGTGGCGCCCCGTGCCTTGCTGCACACGCTGCTCTCAAGACTGCCTGATGGCATGCTTAAGGCTGGAGAGGAGCATGATGCTGCGGAGGCTGTAGAGCTCCTGCTGGAGCTGACCGCCCAAGAGCTGCGGGCCGCGTTGCTGTCGCGCACGGAGCAGCAGAGGCAGGCAGCAGCAGCCTCCTGGGCAGCCGTGATAGGGAAACCCAGCAAGGAAGGTGATACAATGGAAGGAGTGAGATTTCCAGCCGCAGGCTGCAGCCCTGCGGCGATCGCAAGCTGCCACAGCAGCACATCCTGCACCACCAGCGGCCATGCCTGTAGTCCTGCTGCTATGCAAGGCAGCGATGGCACCTGTAGCTGTGGCGATGGAGGCAGCTCTGCCAGCTCATGTAAGAACAGAGGCCAGGCATCCAAAAACCCTCGCAGCAGGAGTTGCATGGAGCAAGCAGCATCACAGCATAGAGGGCCCCCTCTTGCCAGCCATTTGTCGCCAGACCCTGTGCTACATGCCTGGCGGCGGCATGCTTGGTTGCCGCTCCGAGGCATCAATGCACATGAGCTGCAGTGCCTGGTCTGCCGTCACCGCTCCTTGGTGCAGCTGAGCCCCTTCTGGGTGTTGCCACTGGGTGTAGCCGTCGCACCCACCGCCACCCTCCTCGGCAACGTGCCTGCTGCGGCTGACGCCAGCCTGCATGGCTGCCTGGCCAATTTTTACGGCTATGAAGCAGTGCAAAGCTGGCACTGCACGCGCTGCTCACTAATAGCCAGCCTCCAGGCAGGTATATCAGGGACAACAGCAGCGGCAGAAGGAGCAGCAGCAGCAGACATAACGGCAGCAGGGGCAGACCAGCAGCAGGCTGCGGGCTATTCTGCTGACGAGTCCCAGCAAGGGCAAGAGGCAGCCAGGGATTCGCCCCCAGCAAGAAGTGCGGCATCGTCGCTACCACTCCAGCTGCAAAAACTACATAGTGCGCTTACCAACGGGTGCCAGATAGCGGAAAGTGAGGTATATGCCGACATGCTGGCAGCCGCAGGTGCGCATGTGTGGTGGACTCCATGGCTGGTCGGGTGGGTGGCGTGAGTGCTCTATGAGAAAACTTCGCTTCATAACAACCAACCGGGGCTGTCTTATCGCAGTATAATTCTTGCCAGCAGTCTTTATCATGATGTTACCCACCCTGATCTGTTGTCTGTTCCGCAGGGCTCCACTGGCATCCCATCCCCTGCCTTGCTGCCAAGCGCACCGTTGCGGCACAGCTCCCCCGTGTGCTGTGCCTGCAGCTGCGCCGTGGCTTCTGGTCTGCGCATGGACATCACGTCAAGGTCACTGGGCACGTTGCCTTCCCGCTACAGCTGCCGCTACCGCAACATCTGGTCCCGTTGGTGGGCCATGGCTGGGCAAGTGCACGGGGAACTGAAGGCACGCAGCTACCAACCCTACCGCTCTACCAGCTGCGGGCGGTTGTGGTGCACGTGGGAGGCCTGGCCGCCGCCGGGCATTACACAGTTTTCCGCCGCCTGGATACCACATGCAGCAGTGGTTGCAGCGGTGGCAGCAGCGGCGGCAGGAATGGTAGGGATGGTAGCCAGGATGGCCAGTGGGTGAGCGCTTCTGATGAAGCTGTGCGGCCGGCATCGGTGCAGGAGGTGCTGAGTGCAGAGGCCTCCCTGCTGCTGTACGAGCGCTGACTGGCTGGAGCAATCTGTGCGCAGCCTGTAAATTTGGCGCAAGCTGCAATTTGTGAGATACGCCCATTGCGCAAGACAGGGGCTTGAACTGGCCAGAATACAAGGCAGTATCACGGCACAATCAATGTTACACAAACTCACTCTTAACGCACATTCATACAACTACCGAGACAGCTCAATGCCTGCTAGGCAGCGTGGGCCCGAGGGAGTTTGCAGCATGCTCCCAGACCAAAAGTGCCGCCGCGGGCGACATGCCCAGGGCTGCTGCATGGTGCTTGACTTCCGCTGCTGCTGTTAATGTGTGGATACCGTGCCGGCTCTTCTTGCTGCCATCACCGCCCTTGCCGGTCAGGCGATTCCTGATGCTATTCAGCTTGCGGGCAGTCCCCAGCACAAAGGAACCGCCCATCAAAGCTGCACGTGCCTGCCGGGCAGGGAACAACCGGTGTATGTCGGGTGGGCAGCATCCCGGTAGGTGCACTAACGCCGCCAAGCAACAACACCAAGGTGACCCGACATCCTTCTGAAAACGATTCACTGCGCACCTGCCAAGTGAGTCTTTTCCAAGCAAGGCTAGCAGCAGCTGAAGCTGCTGCGGCCGCTGCCTTTTTTACCACGGGGGCCACCATGATCGTACTGATAAATGGCACCAGAAAAATGTCTTCCTCCTCAACTAGCGTATAACCTTGGATAGGAAACGATGAGAAGCTATGCAACCCCGCTTTCTTTATTCTCTCTGCGCACCTCGCTCTGCACACACACACATTTGTATATCCTGAACGTGTACATTGTGACCAGTCTATGACGGAGCCAGTGTGGTAGCTAGGCTAACAAGCGCTATTGGGGAGTGAACAAGGGTTTTTCAGTTCTGCGCCATGCTGACGGCTTTGCCCCCAGGCCCTGCGACAGCAACAGCAGAAGCAGAGCCAGGGCGGGTGGCAGACACAGCCGTAGCGGCGCCATCAGCGGTGCTGGCGGCGATTCCACCATCGGAGTGCGACAGCGCAACGCCTCCATTGGTGGCCAGGCTGGCGGCAATGCCACAGTTCTCTGCAAACGCCTCGGCGCTGCTCTCATCGTCCGCCGCCTCCAGCTCAAGCTGGGCACAGTCGGTGGCGTTGTAGACCTGTACATAAGGCATGCCATGGCAGCAGTGACCCGCGAATGCCACCGGTGATGTTCTCAAAATGCCAGGCGTGACGCAACGTGGGAGGCAGGAACAACAGCAGGAACCCAGAGGGCATGCATCACGACATGCCCCTTTTGCTGATGCATGGGCCAGACGTGTCTGCATTCTGGGCAGCGCACCTCGTTGGCATCGGCGGTGGTGATAGCCTGCGCGTTGGCGCTGGCGCTGCTGTCCACGCTTGCTGCAGCTGAGGCGGGGGTGCTGGCAGTGGGGACAGTGGTGGTGGTTGTGGGTGCTACCTCAGTTGTTGCTGTGGTGGAGGTTGCCGTGCCTGTGCCATTAGTGCCATCGATGGGTGCTGCAGGTGTAATCGTGAGCAGCAGTGACATGCAGCTGTGGGTAAGATACCAGCCGCCAGGAAATACCTGGTTCAATCAACCAGCACCCACAAACAGGAACACCCAGTTGCAGCATCGGAGTTCTGCTACAGTTGCCCCTGGCACACATCAGTCTCATTCTACATCGCTTCCCAAACACAACACAACCCAAGCACCCACCTGGGTTGGCATCCGTGGCCGCATGGCTGGATGCATCCGGGTCCTCTGCACAGGCAGCAGTTGCTAGGTCCACGCCGCAATACCCGCAGGTGTAGCGGCAGTAGCCCTTGCGCACAAGCCAACACATCTCACCTGCAGCATTTAAGCGTGAAGCTGCAGTTTAAGTAGCATAACCAGCAAGCAGCCAGCACTGAACGAGTCAGGCATTGGAAGAATGCGTACAAAAGGTGCTGCCTGGATCCAGCCCGAATCGCGCCCCACTCACACTTTCCCCACGCCTGCTGCTGGGAACAGCTGAACTCCCTTGTGGGCGGCACATCATCGTCGGCGCAGGTCGGCTGGGCCGGGCTTTGGGAAGATGACTCGGTGACAGCCTCTGCAGCAGCAAAAGACTGCGCCATCGATGGTGGTGCTTGTGTGCTCTCAGCTATCGCGGCTGCATGCAGGGCAGACAGGTAACAAGTGGGCAAGAGAGCAAGGGTGCTGTGCCGGTAGGAAGCTACTGGCACCACGGTCAATAGAGCAGCACACCAGGCAGGTGAGGTCAACCTGCATTGGCATTGGCGGTGGCACTTGTGGTGGCACTGGCACTCGCACTGGCGTGTGCGTTGGTGCTGCCCCAGGCTGAAGCAGAGGCGGTGGCGCTGGCAACTGTGGTCTGGCGCAGCTCGCGGGCCAGAGCAGCTGGTGCAGCTGCCAGCAGGCAGGCCAAGGCCAGTGCGAGATGCTGGGCCCGGATCATCGTCTTGCTGGGCGAGAAATATGTAGGGATTGCGAAGATATTGACTGAAAGCGGGAAAAGGGGAGGACAGACAGGTGAGACCGGGGCGACAGCTGTCGTGCTTTCCTCTGAGGTGCGGCGCATGGGACAGCTGTCAGCAGGCCCCAGTCAGACACAAGCGACGGGCTTCTTTCTTTTTTTTCAACAGATGCGGCTGTCTCTCGCAGAATGTTCGCAAACGATGCCCAGCCCAGCGTGGGAAAGTTGGTCACTGAGCAGCGAGGCGGCACACGCCGCAAGTGAAGCGGCACAGCGGCACAACAGTCAGCAGCAACCCTTGTTTCAATTTTCAGCTCGATTCGCTACTGTGAAGTCCTCATGTACGCAAATGGGAGAACGCCCAAAGCGAAATCAATCAAACGGAAACAACAACAGACATGTACACTGCCTCATCCGACGCAGCATTCAATGCTATGCGTGGGCAAAATGCTCTCAAAGTGGATGGAGGGTGGATACAACACGACAACTATGACATCAAATGCCTGGAACATGGGGCATTGGACTTATGTGAGCATCAAAACTTGTGCTGCAAAAACAATGAGGTTGGGCGATGCACCCAAATCAACGAGCTGTCATTGATGAGGAGCATATGGAAGTTTGAAAACACTCATGTGCCACTTTATGTGAAAATATGCAGAATGCCATGCCAAGAACAAGCATCAGGCTGGCTAAGGTGCAGTCAGAAGGCCGCTGCGGGCATCATAATGCATGCCCCTCCGCTCCACCCAAGCGCTAAAAGCGGATCGCTGCTCAGATGTCGAATGTGCAAACACGCCGGCCATCTCAACATACTGCAATGCTGGTCCCCGATTCAACAGGCGCATGATGCCGTCCAGGGTGATCTGTTTGCACCTGTCCACGCATACAAACGCCAGTTCAGGACAACCCTGCCCAGCAATGACAGCGCATTGTCAATAAGATTGCTGCAGGCAGCAGAAACTGTAACAGTAACATCTTGCAATGCCGGGCAATGGCCAGGATTCCCCATTGTGCCCAACACCGTGTGTAGTCAAGATGGAGGCTGTGCAGCTGTGGCCCATATTGGGCTGCAATAGAAGCCAGGCCAGCCTCGCTAACTCCAGTGTCGCTGAGCTCCAACATTCTCATGCAAGCGCAACAGGCCACCAACTCCAGCACAAACTGGCCGTTGACGGAGCCCACGCCGCACGAGTCCTGGCTGCTGACTGAGAAGAATTCCAGGAGCGGGCACGCATTGATGACTGCGCGCAGACCGTCCAGGTACACGCCGTCGCCACACCACTCCAGACCCACTCAGACACCACTCCAGTGTGCAGCGGCGGTTTCTCCGCTGCCAACTGCTTCAGCCCCCAATCGGTGATATGCAGGCAGCCATACAGCCTGCATGATTGTAACATGCAGGCTGCTAGCAGGTTTAGCAAGTAGACAGTGCAGGACTGCTTGTAGCAATTTCAGCAAGTAGCATTTGCAGCAGATCACAAGTGACATTTGCCAGGTATACCACGAGCTGGTAGTTGGATACCCGAACAACGCACCTTACCACCTGCAAGCGCGGGGAGTGACGCGCAATCAGCGCCAACACCCCGTCGGTCAAGAGTTCTCGTGCAATGGGGCAACCGCTTCCTGCGTCAAATTCTGCATGGCAGGGAGCAAACCGAACAAATGTGGCACATGATCCCGACATATCGTCATGAACACCAGCCTATGTCCAAAGGCAGCCATGCAGGGCTGGCATAGTTGGCGGCGGTGGCTCATTGCAGCATCAGCAGCAAAGTAGCCTCTGCAGCAGGAGCCTCCATTGCAGACTTGCCTGTCAGCTTGGTGCCCCACCATCTCTGTATGCTGAGGCACAAAGCTGGCAGGGCCGCATCAGACCGGCGTGCAACCCTGCAGCTCGGCCACAAACCAGGTAGGCGGTGGGGTGGAGGGGATCGGAGGCAGCTTCTTTGGCGGACCTGGCGGGATATTGAGGCGTGGCAGTTCTCACCGTGTCACAGACGCCCAATCCAATCTGCTCCACAAGTCGTCCAGCGACTAAAGTGCGTTTTTCCACTGCCTGCTGACTGCGAACAGCAGCGCTGTCTGGGCCTGAATTCCTCCATGCGCCCTTTTCCGGAAGGCAGCAGCACTCGAGAGAGCAGGTCTGTACAATTCAGCACCTCAGTCTGGGCGTCGTTCGGCCTACTCATCATGCTCTGCCAGTGGGCATAGCTGTGACGCATCCTGCCCGTCTATACCTCCCTTCACGTGAACAACTATGTGTCAAGCGGTGAAAGCACTTCCGGAAAATCCCTTGACAAGAGGGTGAGTGCTGGTTGTTGGCGCCACATGGCGGCGCCGGCGCATAACCGGTGGCCAGCGGTGCGGTGCACTCTTACATCAAACTTGCTGCTATAAACCAACCCAAGCCATTCGCAACTGGCCAGGTTGAGTCAATAATCAGGTCACACATGCATTATTTTTCAAGGAATGTAACGGAAGCCTGGCCAAGGCGCAAAGGCGGGAACCGCTTTGTCCTTTAGCGGGCCCACCTTTGGCTCATTCGACCTGGTTCCTCCAAATACAAAATAGCGTGCTGCGTCCACGGCAGGTGCATCACTTGCCGTAGTGGTCCATCTCTTCCCAGACCATCTGCCGCACTGCCACTTCATCCAGATCCTGTTCCTCAAAGTCAAACTTGAACACACCTGAGGGCGTGCAGCGATGAAGGGCGGAGGGCAAGAAGTAACTGTTCACATGGCGGAATACATTTACGTGCGGATGCAGTGCCTGCCGATGGAGTGCCCGAAGCATGCACCTGGGCGATCGGTTGACCCCTAAAAGCCACGCACCATGCAGACATTTGAGTGTTGCGTGGGGCACATGCTGGCACATGCTGGCAGCCCCAGCGCTATCCCAGCCCCACACCTGGCGCAGACGGCTCTGCCGCCTCATCATGCAGCTGCGCCAGCCAGGGGTGGGCCAGCGCCTGCTCCACGGTTATACGCCGCCGCGGGTCAAACTGCAGCATACGGCCCAGGAGATCCACAGCCAGCGGGCTGACGCCTGGGAACAGCTTGGGCAGGTCGGCGCGCTGCAATGCGGAGCAGAACCCAGTGCGGGCGTGGGGCCAGTGGGGGCATGTGGCAAAGTGCAGGAGGTGCGTGTGTTTGGGGAGTGAGGGGTGGCAGTGGACACTGGGTGTGTCAAAAGTGCAGGAAAACTTGAAGGCAGATGTTGCAATCCATGGCCGGCAGCTGCTAACACCCTTTCAAGATACTACTTCTCTGCATGATTTGGTGTGTTTCCGATAGCAAGGCCTCCTCCTTCCCCCTGCACACGCGCTGACATTCCAATGGCGCCGCCGCACCTCCACATATGGCAGTGTTTTGATGTATGCCTGGGCCTTGGGCGCTGAAATGAAGTCCAGCTCCTCATCGCTGGGTGTGCCTAATGTGCGCAGGATGAGCTTCAGCTGGTCAATGTAGTCCTTGCCCGGAAACAGCGGCTTGCGCTGAAGCAGCTCAGCCAGGATGCATCCCACTGCAAGCAGGGAGAGGGAGCGGCGGAAGGGTATGTTGGGGATGGCAAGGAGCAGCACGGTGGCCGAAAGGGTAAAGCGCAGCGCAGAGCATAGCGTAATTGATGGGGGCAGCTGCAGAGGTAGTGGGCGGGTATGACTGGGACGGCATCGAGCTGCCCTGCTCCACACTGCATAATAAAGACCGCCCCAACATAAGGGCCAGTATACTGTGGTGCCTAATGTAACCAAGTCCCTTCATGCCGATGTGACGGCACTTGACACTGCAACCCCACCCATATCTCACCCCCCGCCCCCACACATCAGCTTTACCATCAACTTTAACAGCAGCAGGCCCCAACCTATACTTGTGTACGCACCCGACCACACGTCAATAGCGGCGTCGTATGAGTCACACGAGAGCAGCAGCTCGGGTGCACGGTACCAGCGCGTCACCACGTACTCTGTCATGAAGTTGTTGCTCTCAGTGCTGCGAGGAGAGGGGGGCGCAGGGCCAAAGGAAGATAGCCTGGCATCAGGTGAGCGGGAAAACAGGCAGCCTTTCTCATGCTTGGACAAGTAAAGCTGACGGCAAGCAATGCCAGTGTGCCTACTTAGCTGCGATTCTTCTTAGACCAACGCATCAACTGTTGTGTGTCCCACTGGCTAGGAACAACGGTTTGTCAGTCAAGCCCTCCTGCCTGTTTCTGATTTGCTTGCGATCAGCTGACCCGCTACTTGCTGCACTGCTCCCATGTCATAACTGCTGCTGTACGCTACATTGGCTGCATGAAATCTCGCTCCCCTGCAGGCCGCCCAGATCTGCGGCCTCTGCACCCCACCCCACCTGGTGCGTGCCAGCCCGAAGTCGCAGATCTTGAGGTCGCAGGTTGCGTTGAGCAGCAGGTTGGAGGGCTTGAGGTCGCGGTGCAGTACCGAGGCAGAGTGAATGTACTTGAGTCCACGAAGCACCTGATAACCAAACAGAAATGCAAACAAACAGGAGCTCGGCAGGGACACCAAGGCAATCCAGTTGAGCCAGGCAGTGGCAGGAGCCGAGGCTCCAGCTGCATGCTGCCTATCTCCTCAGCAGGAATCTGGGGAAGCGCAACCGTGCCTGGTTCCAAGCCTGGCCACCCAGCAAGTACCATGCTAGCTGCTGTGATAAATGACCTCGTCATCACGGCTTTAAGATGTAGGTTGAGGGCCCCTGCCCCACCTCCACCATAAACATCACACACACATGCACGCTGCCACCCACTCATACACCCCGCCAGCCGCCCACCTGGTAGATAAAATATTGGAAGTGGTCGTCGCTGAGTGCTTGTGAGGAGCGTATGATTTGGTGCAGGTCGGTGTCCATGAGCTCGTACACCAGGTAGACGTCATTGGCATCTCGGGAGGCAGGGCGAATGATGTCACGCACAGCAATCACATTTTCGTGCCTGCAGCGTGTGTGTGTGTATGTGTGCGTGCGGCCGTGTGTGTGTGTGTGTGGTGGGGGGGGTGGGGG
>JAAMXP010001478.1:0-13525 GCA_019693395.1 Ettlia oleoabundans | reverse complement strand
TGGGTGTGTAGGCTTTGGGCCTTGTTTGGTGCTCGTTGATGCTGGTGACTGTTCTTGCGTCTTACCACAATGTTTGGCCCATCCCGTCGCCCCCATTCGTCTGCCATCTTACCGTGTGTTCACCGCCCTCTTTTCGCAGGCAAGACCATCACGCTTGAGGTGGAGTCCAGCGACACCATTGAGAATGTGAAGGCAAAGATCCAGGTGGGTTGTGGGCTGATTCAAGTGGGCAAGGGCAGTTGGCTGCCTTGGTGAGAGTCGTGAGGGTTGGCACTTGAAGTCAGCTACGAAGAAATAACAGTGCAAATGTCTGTTTAATTGTTTAATTCTGTCCTTGACAACCTCCCGCCTGCCCGTTCTTCGTTTGTGCAGGACAAGGAGGGCATCCCCCCTGACCAGCAGCGCCTAATTTTTGCGGGCAAGCAGCTGGAGGATGGCCGCACCCTGGCTGACTACAACATCCAGAAGGAGTCCACTCTCCACCTGGTGCTGCGCCTGCGCGGCGGCATGCAGATCTTTGTGAAGACCCTGACAGGTGGGTTTGGGGGTGGCTTTGTGCCTTGTTGGTGGTCGCTGCTGCTGTTGATTATTATGAATGTCAATATATTGTTTGTGGCCATACTGTCGCTCCCATTTGTTTGGCAACTCACCATGTGTTCACCGCTCTCTTGTCGCAGGCAAGACCATCACGCTTGAGGTGGAGTCCAGCGACACCATTGAGAATGTGAAGGCAAAGATTCAGGTGGGTGGTGGATGGGTTCAAATATGGAAGGGCAATTGGCTGTGGTGGGAGTGGTGTGTAGGCTGGGACCCTTGACTGCAGCTGTGAAATAAAAACAGTCGTCTCTCTTCCTTTTTACACTTCTGTTCTTGACAACCCCCCGCCTGCCCGTTCTTCACCTGTGCAGGACAAGGAGGGCATTCCTCCTGACCAGCAGCGCCTGATTTTTGCGGGCAAGCAGCTGGAGGATGGCCGCACCCTGGCTGACTACAACATCCAGAAGGAGTCCACCCTCCACCTGGTGCTGCGCCTGCGTGGCGGCAACTGATATGCTGCTTGGTTTGGCTTGAACAGCCATTTTGTACAACACCAGCGCATCTTGTGTATACTTTCCACATCTGTTTATAAGCCATGTGACATGTAACCCTCTGCGCTGAGCAGCTGAGAACTGCACATTGTTTAAAGATTAGAAGCTCCACCAACGGCATGTTGGTTAGATCTGAGCTGGCAGCTTTTCAGCGCATTGGGATGAGTAAGCCTGTGGCTTTATGTGCTGGCACCTCATCCTTGTTGCTGGGCGTGAGTTTACAGACGTAGGAAATTCTGCAGTTCGCGTTTGAAAGTAGCGCTATGCAGCCAAGGACAGTTATTTAGGGAGACAGCACAACAGGCCCTTACTCCTACTAGGCAGCGTTGGTGCAGTTACATCACGCGCGAGGCAGGCTTCACGCCAAATTCGTGTACACAGCTTCTGCAAGCTAATAAACAATGTGGACAATGTTGCAGTCTGGTACATGCTGTGCAGCTAGCTGGCATATTGAAGAGTGTGTGTACGAAGGTAAGGTTGAAGAAACCGAGGCAAAAGTTAGCAAACGCAGCAACTAGCTGAGGAGGAATGTTCTAAAAATGTTCAGCAAGCTGGGCCCAGGGCTGGCCTGCTACGCCGGGAAATAAGCCAGTAAGGCCTCCATAGCGCCAACATCGTGAGCATCGCTTCCTACCAAGTTGCCTGTTGCACCCACGCAGCCGGTCAGTGCCGCCAGCAGTGGAGCGGGGCCACTGCAGGAAGGGGGACAGCGGTCCAGCAATTTACGTTCTGCCAGCAAAGCAGCGGTTGAACAGACAACAGAGCGGATTGCAGGCAACAATTAGTTGGGTGGGTCGGGCTGGCAGGGCAGAAGCCAAACGTGGACAGTCATGCTGCCTCTACCTGCAAGCGCTCGTTGGGCCAGCACGGGCCAACAGGCTGTGGGCACTTGCGGCGCCCGCCAGGAGCCTCAGTAGCTGCTGCTGCATCTGCTGTTGCTGCATCTGCTGCTGCTGTTGTTGCTGCTGCTGCATGGTGCGCGCCAGCAGTAGTGCCAGCGCAGTAGCCGCCTGCTGCGGGGCAGCCTGCAACAGCAGCTGCGTGAGCGCGGGAGCTGCCTCCGGAGGCACCATTGCTGCCACCAGCTGGGCCGCAGGCTGCGGCATCACCGTGGCTGCCACACGCTCTAGGGGGGTAAGCTCACGCACCAGCACTGTGCCAGGCTCCTCTGCGATGTCCATGGAATAGGGGTTGACAAGGGATGGCAGGATTTCCTCCAGCTGCGGACGCGGGGCTGTCACCTCTACTTGAATCTCCGGCATCATCTGCACGCCCGCCTGCCAATTGGGTCCGGCCTCTGCACCTCTGCCAGTCTGCTGCTGCGCCAGCTGCGGCTGATGTGACGGCAGCGTTTGCGGCAGAGAATACTGTGGCTGCAGCATTGGCGCGATCTGTGACTGCTGCGACGGCATGCCGGGCGGCAAGGAGCGCGTTGACTGCTGCGGAAACCGCCTTGCAGCAGCCGGTTGCCGTGGCGCTGGCTGCGAGGCTGCTGCATGTTGCGGTTTTTGGGGCTGCAGGTGCAGTTGTGGCAGCTCAGCCTGGGCGGTCGGCCCCTCTGCTGCCGCCAACCCTGATGCTGGCACTGACGTCGGCAAAAGAGTGCCAAACCGGTAACCCCATGTCGAAGCGCGGCCTCGGCGCTGCCGCTGGCGCTTGGCTCCACCCCACTGCGTCAGCTGCAATGCAGCGGCTTGCTGCTGGCTGCTACCCTCAGATTTTGGCCCATTCAAGGGAGAGGGCCCAAGTGGGTGCACTGAGCATTGCCGTTTGTTGGAAGCGGCTGTGGGTGGCGGCCTTGCGGGAGCCGGGCTGGTGGCGGCACCTACGCCCTCTCCCTCCACCGCTACCAGCAGCAGTGCGTCCCATGCTGCTAGGGAACTGTCCTCGCTACCGCTGTGGTCCTTGCGCTTCAAGCTGTGGGAAGGTGTTGGGAGGGAAAGGCTCTTCTCCTCTGAGCGGGCTCTAACGATTTTGCCAGGCCGTAAGGAGAGGGGTGGGGGCATGTTGTAGTGGACCGTCGTTCCCCGCTTGCTGTCGTCGACAAGGGCATGCAGAGGTGGAACGGGTGCCGTCAGGCCCTCCTCGGCTTGTTCCCTCGAGGCGGTCTGCAAGGGTCAGCTTCAAAGCTGGCTGGCTTAGGCCCGGAATGAGCTGGGTTTGAACCGGGGCTGCGCTCAAAGTTGCTAGAAATCGTTTGAAAGACCAAAGTGCGCTAAACCGGGGCGAGGGCGCCCAGCGGGCCGGCTTCCTCACGGGCGTGGACGGGGCACTCCATGGGCCGCTCGACTCCGCCAACTCCTCCCCAAACGTGTTGGCTGCGCGGCGCAGCTCACCTGATCAAGGGCGAAGGAAGGCTGTGGCTGTGCACTGGAAGCGCTGTGTTTCCACTGGAACGGTAAACAGTTGGTTTCTCTCTCCCTGCAGTTTCATTAAAACCTAACCACAAAGTCTGTGTGTCAGAGGAGGCTAAAGGCGCACGCATAGTCAGTGTCAAGCCCGGTACTGCTGGCATCAGCAGGCGAAGCCACTCATGCACACCCACCAGGCGGCGTGCAAACCAACTAACCGTGGACTGCGTTGGCCGAGACCCCGCATGAGCGGCCTCCGCTCAGGGCGCCTCACTGCCACCTACACCGCCTCTGCCGGCTCTGCCGCCGCCACGTCACCCCACTGGCACCGCTGCGGTTTGACGCTCTGCATCATCAGGTCAGAAAGTGAGATGGATTGACAAAACCATCTACCATTCACTACTCGTGGGCCATGTCAGACATGTGAGCAACTCTCACCAAACTTCCACCTCATGCCATCCTAGTTTCGTCTGCCCCTGTTCATTTGTGCCGTTGCTTCAATTGGTGTCCCTTGCCTACCCATATGCATCACTGATGTCTTGAATATGAAGTAAACACTCCTCCTGGCACTTTTTATCTGCCCTGCTGGCTCAACCCAGCTCTGCTACGGCCCAACCCATTCCTGCGCTAGCGCACCTGTAGGCGGGCATGGCTGCTGGCAAATGTGGTGCGAGTTGTTTTCTGTATAGCAACGATTAACTGAATGGAGGAGTGGCCCGGTCGTCCGCTCCCCGTTCCGGCCGCACTGTTGCACTGGAGGATGAGCGGCTCCAGGAGCCAGCGGCTGGGGGGGGGCAGGTGCCCAGTCAGCAGCTGATCTAGTACTAGAACCGGTGATCCCGGACTTCGGCGATATCGCAGGTAATCCCTTTGCTTGCCATCACACAACTAAGGCAGTTTCTGAGGCAACACGTGAGCAAGCCGAGAGTTGGAGGCTGCGGGCTGCGCAACCTCCAGACTCGCCGGCCGAACTGCCTGTTGTAGGGACGCGCATGCAGGTTGCGATATTCCACAGTCCAATCCCGCCTTACGATCGCTGTCTGGCCTTCAACTCGGCCGGACGCGGATGCGCCTTGCAGGAGCCACCTCCCACACATTCCGTAAGCTGCCAACCAAGAGAAACACCCATAGAAGCGGTTGAACTCGCTAGGCGACACGGTAGGCTGCGGCCCTCAGCTTCCGCTGCTGCTACCGCTGGCGTGTGGCCCTCCTTCACCGCTGGCTGCAGCTACATTCCATCGTCTGACATGTGGCCTGCATGTTTCCAGCTGCCGTTCATGCTTGCATATGCTGATGTGGCCGGGCGTTTGTGCAGTGGTGCTCAACCACCAGTGGTTTATGTGCATTGAATTCCAACTAACCCGTCAACCACCTGAAAACCGCCGCTACAATTCGAGCATCAATGCTGGCCCTTAGCTCCATAGAAGCTCCATAGACGCAGTTGTTGGCTTTGTCCCACCCGCATCCATGCCCTGCTGCAGTTGCGATTCCCGTTCGTATTCAACCGCCAAGCTTGATGACTTCATGCACCAATGACTCCCACCTTGGGCCCACTGGCTTTGACACCACGCCAGTCCCGCTGGCCAACGGAGACGGCGGCTGCATGTCCCAGGGCTTGCCCGACAGCCAAGGCTATGCAAAAATGCCACAGCTGGCAGTTCGCATCCCTCTTAGCAGCGCATGCGCCTGCGATGTGGGCACGCCACAAGCCATCCCGCCAGCCGCACAAACCCCATGGCTGGCGCTGCTGGCGGCCGCCGCATCGTGTGAGCAGGCGCCCAACAGAGGTGCGTACTTGGCTGTCATCCACATTCTTACGAGTCGCCTGCACTACCAACTCATGCATGCCCAGTGCAGCAGCTCTTATACTGCCACGTAGCGCCACACCGTGCTCGCTGCTGTGCTGTTGCCCCTGCGTTCCGCATGCCATGCCATGACCATCGGGTTTAGGGTCACCAAGCAGCAGGTGCAAGCCTGCTCACCGGTTTCAGCCACTCCATCAACCTGCCCAACTGCGACTGCAGATCTTCCTGCGCCGCACCAGCGCTCCAAGCCCAGGCGCTCAGCATTCCACCCTGCCCGCCGCCAGCAGTTGACCGCCCGTAAGACTGCTGAATTGCAGCGCCACTCAGCGGCAGCTTTGCGACAGCGCCTCTGGTGGCAAGCCTGTGCGGCTGCTGCTGGTGACACCGAGCAATCCGCAGGCATGGTGCAGCCAACAGGGGGAGCGGCACCGGAGGAGCCCACCACTCCTGGCCGCTTGCCGATGCTGCACTGGCAGCGTTTCCCCGGTGTTGGGGGTGCTTCTGACGATTCTTGCGAGCTGCGTACACCCACCCCTGCTAACCACGCCAACGATAGTGGGTGAGTGAACAGCTGGCATGCTTACTCTGCGACACTGCCTGCGCACTGTACCTCTAAAAACCAATGAACTGCTTTGTGGCCCCTCCTGCTAGCACGTCCCTGCAATGACTGCACTTGTGTCGTTTTTTAAGGGCATCCGTCTGCACTGCCTTCTTGCGGTGACATTCTCGCAGTCCCCGCGCATGTCTTTCGTTGCCGACGGAAGGTTACCCCTAATTTTGTTTAACAATCATGTGTGCAGGTTCTTGAGCGACTGCAGCCTTCCGCCCCCGCAGGCTCCTGCCGGCAGCGGCGCTGGTGCTCCCTGTCTACATGCCCGTGGGCTGGCGCTCATTGAGGCCAGCATGCAGCCAGAGGATGTGCGCCAGCTGCACGCAGCGCGCTGCTTCCTGGCCAGCTTTGGAGCCCCCAGCGCTGGCAGGCAGGGCAGCAGCGGCGGCAGGACGGGGGCCTTTCGTCCTTTCGGCCCCAGGCGCACCTCCTGCTTCCATCCAGACCCTGTCCCCCATGCTGCATTTGGTGCTGCTCAGGAGGCAAGCAGCGGCATGCGGGCGCCGATGGGCGGGTGCATGCCTGCGGCAGATGCTGCCCAGCTTCAGGTAGCACGCCGCTTCCTGGCTGGTTTCCCCAGGCATCACTAGCGCCCCAACCTGAAGCAGCACCTGTGCCTGCAGCGGCACACCCACTGCGAGAGGAAGGTTATCAATTTGTAGAGTTAAACCTTCCCGTAGGCTTCCACATGTGAGCACGCTGTTCTCCAGTCATGTGATTAGACAACCAGCCTGCGCAGGTACTGCTCTCCCATTTCCACTGTTTTCCCAAGGTACCTGCTCCTTTCGTCTGGAAAGGGTTCCACAAGTTCCGTAGGCCCCCAGCGTTCTATCACCACTTAGTTTTAGCTATTTAGATCCCGCGAGAGATCCTGTATCCTCATGTCTAGCAGTGGTTTGTTTGAGCCATTCCTGCCCTGCACCACAATTCACGCCTCAGCCGTACATGTCCTCCCCCAAGCTGCTCTGCTCTTCTTCTGTCACCGACTCCAATCTCTGTCCCCCTTGTCGGTACCTCTTGTGACTTTTGTCCATGTAGCGCCTCAGCGCATCCACCAACCAATTCCCGCCCGTTGTTGCGTGGTTGTTGTGTGTTTTCCTGCTTTCACCCCAACCACACAAGTATGCCTCTCGAGTTGGTACAAGCAGAAGGCATAGAGCCAACACACGGCTGTCATTCTTTCTTTCGTCCTCCTTGATACGCCGCCTTGACGTCGCCGCCATTTCACTTCTAGACTCCTGTCTTGCTAACATAGAGAGCGCGCCACTGGTTCATCCACCCTCTCCGTCCACCTGTGGATGTGTCGTTCGTAGTGTGAGCATCATCAGCTGCATGCAGCACCATTACCTTATGTGCTCATGGGCTGTTTGGCCCTCATTCACGTGCATGCACCCTCACTTCACCCATCAAGCCTACCCAAGGTTGTGCACTTGGGCCATGCCACCCATTCCTCCCTCCTTTTGCGGTCGTAGCATTTTCCAAATAGCAACCCCCTCTATTAGAACCCATCCTTCATGCCTTGTTTCAGTGTGCCTTTCAGTTAACGTGAGCAGCGCAATTTTAACTGTCCTTTCACGTACAAGTGTGTACGCCTCGTTTTGCAGCGCAACAAACTTGCATGCATGCTGTGGGCTGTGCCCTCTCCACTTCCGCTACTCTATGCTCAATCGTGCAGCCACGCAACCCCGTACCCCATATGTCAAATCAAGTACTCTGTGCTCCTCGGCAACCCCGTCAAGAGGCGGCAAATGCCCCGCGCATGCGGGTGCACACACCGCAACACAGCTTTGATGTGACGCAACTGTAGCTTATCCCAGTTCTGCAGCCCCTCCCATTTACTCTACTGCAAAACAAAAGAATAAACAAACAATCAATCAAATATGTAGACAGCCATAAAATAATATAGGCAGTGAGGAGTGTGGCAGGCACCAAAAGCCTGCGCAACAGCATCACATCCAGTAAGGATACAAGTAGGCTGCAAGCTGCCAGCTGTAGGTGTCCGAAGGCAGACAGACTGCATACTTCCATCCAATGTTAAGGTAGCCGGCCCTCAGAATGGCATCAAAAGATCCCTCCCTGCATAGCTCGCATCAGCTGGCAGCAGCGGAAGCTGCCGAGGGCATGGCGGGTGCCGCCATTTCCTGCAGCTTCCCCCACAGGGCATCAACGTCCGAGGTGCTGTACTTGGTGCCTGCCAGCGCCAGATGCTTCGGCTGCGGGCAGCGGTCGAGGTAGAAAGCGCCAGGCTGCAGCTTGGAGGCTTCCTGCATGCACAGTAGAAGTTGCGAGGAGGGGAAGGGCAGGTCGGGAGCGGGAGCACAAGCAGAGCAAAGCATGTAGCAGCAAGCACAGGCGGGAACATGGGAGGTCAGGGAGGGGGAGCGATCCCACAGAGTCAGAAGCGGGGGCGGGGTCAGGAGCAGAAGCGGGAGTATTGTTGACCACTGCTTTGGCTAGGCATGGAGCAGGGTTCCAGATAGTCCAGGTGAGCACTCTCGAGTCACGTGAAAAGCCCTGGAGGGTTGCATGCATGCGCCTGCCGGCCGGCCTATGGCCTGTAGGCAAAATTCTGCGCACGTCGCGTGCACGGTGCAGTGAGAGCGCTCTTGAAGACTCAGCAGCCATCCTCTGCTGGCTGCCACCTCGCCCGGTGCTTACAAGGCAGAGGACTCACCTCCACCGCCAGCCACACAGTGGTGTCGCAGCCCTGCTGCAGGTTGCGCAGACGGTTCTTGAATGCGTTGTAGAAACCAGGTATGCTTGTCTTGACACCGTCGGTCTCCGTCCAGCCGGGGTGCATGGCATACGCTCGGCTGCGCTGGCCCGCCGCCGCCCACCGCTCGCTAAAGCGCTCTGCCAGCGCAACCTGGAAGCCGGACGGTGGAGGACAGGACAGTGTGTGTGCTGCACTGCTGCATCATACCACCACTGTGGCTTCACCATGCCCTAATATGGCGCAATGCTGAGTGTCTTGCTATGTTTGCCGTGCTGTGTGGCGCTGCGCACCTGCCGCCGCTTGTCTCGAGAGTACTGCCGTACTCCGTCAAACTTCTTCAACCGCTCAGCCTGGAGGTCGTCTGTGACTAGGGGCTCGTTATACTGCACCATGGTGGAGGCAATACAGGCAATACAGCTGCTTGTCAAGGGCGCTACCGGCCTGCTGGAGACAAAGTTACCACCCATGCAACGGAAAGTTCGGCCGCGGGGATCCTGGCAATGCAACGAGTGGGTAAACAAAGGAGCGGAAACGATCCAGCGCTGCATCCAACCTACTATGGCAGAGGCATCTGAGCGTTGAGCCTGGCGAGGGTCCAGGCAGCCCCCATACCACCCCTTGACCGGCATGGCTCATGCATGCGTGTAGAAGCCTCACTCTGCCACCTCATAGGCACAGTCCCCTTTTGTGAACATGCAGACCACCTGCGTCCGCACCAGCCTCACCTGGCCGCCACTGGACACAAACACAACGCGGGCTGCCTCTGCCGCATGCAGCGCCGGTTCCAGCGCCGCCGTCAGCGCAAAGGAGGCCAGTGTATTGACAGCAAACTGCATGGCAGGGAGGAGAAACGCAGGCAGGCAGGCAGGCACCGAGGCAAGCGCATAAGGCAGCAGGCCAGTCTACACTTGGAGGCCAGGAGGCCATGTGTTAAGCAGCTGGCGTGTGCCAGCCCGTCGATCCCTACAGACTGCTATCCACCAGTTCTACACACACTGTGGCCCACACTTGGGACCCAGCCGGCACCCCACCTCCACCAGTGTGAGGCAACGGGAGATCACAGAAGCTCCGCATAGGAGCAGCTCACATTGCTCTCATATCCGTCTGCCGAGGGTGTGCGCTGGTGCAGCATGTGTCCCGCATTGTTCACCAAGAGGTCCAGGGGATGACCCGAGGCCAGCCACTCCTCCGCCAGCGCGCGGATGGCCGCCAGCGAGGCGAGGTCGCAGATCTGCAGGCAGGAAGCCGGGGGGGTGCGGGTGGGGGGAGGCCTAACTCAGTGGAGAAATGTGGAAATACGTGAAGAAACAGTAGCAGGAAGGGGGTGGGGTTTCATAGACCAGGTCTAGGGAGTGTAGCATGGGGTCGCAAGAAGCAGCGCAGCGCAGCACAGCACAGCATAGATGGCACAAGCAGCCCAGCATCACACCACATAGGGCAACGCAAGACTGGGATGTGCACCAGAAACATGGGGCAGTACGTGGCGCCGTAACGGCGCTGCCCAGCTGCAGGTGGAATGTTTTGTGTCATGGTACAGGCTGCCATCGTAATGCAAACAACGCCTCGGCGTGCCAAGCCTCAGCACTAGGCGAAAAGTGAGCGCTCGTGATAGGGGCAGTGGAGTGCGGTATGCTGCGTGCCTTGAGGTGAACGTCGGCGTTGCCGCTGTCGCGTCGCACGCGCTCCACCGCCTCCTGCCCCCGCTCCGGGTTGCGGCACACCATGTACAGTGTAGCGCCACGCTGGGCAAGCTCCAGGCTGGTTTGATAGCCAAGACCCTGCATGTAATACATCAGCAACAGGTAATGCACAGGCACGATCATGTTGCTGTGGTGTGGGATGCCATGCAGCAAGCCCCACGCCATTGCCGCCAGCCAAGCAGCCAGCGCAATGGGTCACGGAAAGCAGCATGCCTTTGCGGTGAGACAGGGATTAGGGTCTGTGAGGTGGGCAGCGCCAGCAGTAACCACCCTCCACACCTGGTTGGCGCCTGTCACCATGCAGCGGCGACCAGCAAGCGATGCGGAACGGTCCATGGCCGTATTGTCAAAGGTTTTAGCTGCTCGCTCGTAGCCGCCCCTGGTAAACTCACGCAGGCCCTTGGCTAGGAAAATGGTGGTTCGTAGCGCAGCCATGACTGGCTGTGGCTACGCGCAGCTGAACTTTGCAAGCGGGAGGGGAGTAGGGCGCTTGCTGCAATTGCGGCGGGCACCTGGAAGTCGGGGCGCGGTAGCGTGTTCCAGGACTGCAGGGGCCTCAGCTGCGAGTTTATTCCTCAAGTGTGTTTTGCTTGTGAGAGATGCGCACTGGAGTGGTTCAAAGAGATGCAAGGAGCGATCCCAGCTCCGCGAAAAAAGAGCTGAACCAACGTCCTGTATTCAGAGAGTTGAGGCCTGGATTAGCTAACACGCCATTAAAGGTGACAACAAGGCAGGGCGCAGAGTTCAGCAGACGTGGCTGAATTTTCCTCCCGTCCCTGATCGGTCACTCCGCGGCTCTAGAACCCCTGCTTCTCTATGCAGCCGTCTTATCAGTGTTGTGCCTCTCCAGAGCGATGAAGCCGGTGCCGTCCCCACTCCGCGCCCACGACGACGCCGAAAGCGAGGAGCTGAACTTCTTCGAGGGTGAAGAGACGCTGTCTGTGTGATGCGGTTTCCTGCCGCCCTCCTCAGCCCCTCGATCACTGTGCCGCTCACATTGCCGCTGCCGCCTTGGCCGCCTGCCCTTTCCTGGCCTTGCAGACGACGCCACCGACATTCTCGAGGCCGCCAACCAGGTGCAGCTGAACGACCGTCGCGACAACCAGCAGCCCAAGGTGGACGCTGACTTTTTCAACCGCTTTGACGACGACGCAGACGAGTCAGATATGCACCCCGCCGCCTGAGCTAGCCGCCGTCTGAGCGCAGCAGTCCCCCAGCTTTGGTTAGTACTGTGGCAGTTTGGCATAGTTGTATTGCAGACACAGGATCACCAAAGCTCAGCTGACACTTGAAGCAAGTACCAGCGACAGCGACAGCAGCAGAAGCAGAGCAGCAGCCCTATCTAACTGCTGGCCGCATCTGCTGTGTGCTTGTGCGCTGAGCACCCAGTAACGCAGCCCATGGACCGCACCGCCAGCAGCAGCAACCCACTAGGCAACAACCCGGCCGTCTCGCAAGAACTCACTGCAAAGTGCGCCGCTGCCTTTGCCGCTGGCACCACCATGCCCTGCACCTCTGCCACCCGCTCCCAGTCTGTTGCCTTTGCCGCACTGGCTGGCTGCTTTACGTGCAATATTGATGCCGCTGCTGGGCCGTTGCTGCCATGCCGCTTTGCTGACCCTCCTGCTCTCTGCTTGCTGGCCGGTCTCGCGCTCCCGCCCACTTGCTGCCACCGTCCTTACCTTCCAACTGCTACCCACATCGCACACTATTGCCGCAGCTCACATGCGCACATTTCGCCATGCCTCTCTAAATTGAGTGTGTACCGTTGTTGCCGAGCGAAAAAGAAACCCCATGCGTTGCAAACTTTCAATTATCACTGCGCTGCTGCTGTATTGCACGTGTCCCGCAGGTACTGCAAGCACTTCCTGGAGTACAAGCTTGCCGTGAACGCCGTACATTTCACCGACAAGACCCTGTACGGTGCCCCACTGTGGGACTGGCAGCCCCCACCCGGTTCGGGCCTGGAGGGATTTTTCTTTGCCTGCGAGGGCCCGCCGCTGCAGCGCTTCCTGGCAGCGCCACGCCTGCCGCCTGACCTGGCGCAGCATATGGAGCAGCAGTAGCTTGCCGGTGCCTGTCACGCGGTTGCGGCAGCTGTAGCTTACCGGCAAATCGGGGTGCAGCATCCGCGGCGGCAAGCAGCAGCTGCAATAGTAGCTACCCACAGCGATAGACATTAGCATTTGCCGGCGCCAACAGCCTGCAGCAGCTTGGTACAGGCTCTGGCAATTGCAGCTTGCGGAAGGCCGAGCAGCTCAGGAGCTGGCAGTCTCTGTAAGGAGCACCTCATTAGCAGAAGCAAAAGCAGAGCAACAGCTTGTGCCGCAGCCACAGCGCAAGTGCTCAACTAGTTTGCTTTCAAGGCAGCAATCGCGAGGGGAGCACCACTGGTCAGCAGGCAGATTGCTACCCTTCCTAGCCCGCCTGGCTGCCAGCCACTACTTCCTAGCTAGCGACACACTCAGCACCGGCGCCCTAAGAGCCACCGTAGGACGAGCCATGTCGGGGCTGGGCGCTGCTCGCGCTGCGGCTTACGACGCCGCATCTCGCCAGCAGCAGCGCCAGCTGTTCATGGGCATGAACGCCTACGACCGGCACAAGAAGATGGTGCACGATCTCATCACCTACTACGGCGGCAAGCTGCCGCAGGAGGGCCAGGTGCGGCGGGGATGCACCCGGGGCTGCCTGCAGTGTCGCTTTTGGCTGTCACAGCAGTCTCCTCCGCCTGCAGCTGGGCATGCTGCAGCGCTTTCTGCGGCTCTGGTCCTGGGCACAACAGGCTGTCCACGGGGGGCGGTTCATGCTGGCTACAGATTGGTGTGGTGTTGCAGTTCCAACACGTGCCTCTTGTTACCCATCTGCCCTGCCCCTATCCTCCTGGCCCCACTCCCGCCCTTACTACAATGTAATTTCCCTCCTGCAGACCGGGCCCCAGAAAACTGACTACGATGTGCTGCGGGAAAACTTCAGGTAAGAATGGGAGGAGAGGGAGGAGTTGTATCAAACGGCTGGGTTGGTTGGGATTACACGCCAGCAGACAAATGCCACTGCCATCCCCACCATGACACCATAACGCCGTTGCCAAGTTGCCACTCGTCAGCTGCGCTTACATACCCCCATTCCACCCCACCCCACAAACGTTACCCCTCGACCCACTCGACCCACCCCACCGCCCCCGCAGGTTCATCCGCAGCGAGGAGGACGATGCGGCGGACAGCTGGGAGGTCAAGCTGGCCAAGCGCTACTACAGGT
>JAAMXP010001471.1:0-11779 GCA_019693395.1 Ettlia oleoabundans | reverse complement strand
AAGGTAATCCTAGCATGCCATGCCACACCCTTCCTCTAGGATCAAGCTGGTTTTGCGGCATCTTGCATGATGCAAGCTGCTGCCCTCCCCCATGTGCTGCCTCACTCTGTGAGCTGCAGAGCGTGGGCGCGTCCCGTCCCCTCATCCAGTCAACTCTTCAGGACGAAGTTTTGCATCGCAACAGCGGCAAACTTACAGTCAAGGATGGCTGCCGTGCTGCGGGGCTTTTGTGGAATGAGGACCAGAGCGTTGTGCATGGTGAGCACTGGCAGCCGACAGCGCGAACATGTCATAGTCGGCCGGTACGGCTCCCCTTGCCCTGGTCCAGTAGGGCCTAAGTAGCGGGGTTATGTAACACACACACACACACACACCAGCCAGCCATAGCAACTGCGTTTATACAGCAGACCAGATGGAACGGGCACCAAGCAACTGACTTGCACCATCACTCATGCGGGGTGTCTGTGCATCATTGGGAACCGCCCCGGTTCGTTCTGACCCCACTTGCAAGAGCAGCAGCTCACCCTCTTGCATGCTAGTGTGCTGTGCTTTGGCATGGCTTGCAGGCGTGAAGCTTGCAAGCGGGGAGGAGCTGCCTGCTGACTTGGTTATTGTGGCCTGTGGCCGTCATGCTGGCCTGGCCCAGGTGTGCCCCGCTAAAATCTGTCCCTTCCGCTGCTGTGACTGAATGAACAGCCCGAGTGCTTGGCCTTCTGCCAGGTTGCTAATCCTGATCTGCTCCTTCAGTGATGGCATTTCTTGCAGCTCCTGCCGGTAGGCAATAGTAATGCACGCTGACTGTGTGCACGCTTAAGGAGCCTGTTTCCTCAGTTGGCTTCTCCCTTGCAGTGGCTGAAGTCTGCTGGCCACCCTGTGCCTCCCAAGATGAAGGTAGATGCTGCTCTGACTTATGTTGGGCGCCTTTACCGCATGCCAGTAGGCTGGAGTGAGGTACGCATACTGCCATTAGGCAGGACGGCGTCAAGCCACTCTTTGATTTGCTGCCGCTGCATGCCACTGCCTGGGCATCTAGGTAGTGGGCGCAACACTATTCAGAACAGTTAGGAACCTCATCAGCCAGTTCCTATGTAACAAACAGGCCGTCTCGATCATGGGTCTTGATCTATGATCTAGCAAGGGACTGGTGGCTCTTGCCCACGCCAAAGACCAACCGCACAAGACCGGAGCTATTGGCACCAGCCAAACTCTTGAACCGGTACAATGCAGGATTGGAACGGCTGCATTGTTTTTGGGCGGCCTGCCGGCCTGACAGGGGGCGGCCTAGTCCCTGTTGAAGGCCGAATCTGGCAGGTTTGTACTGCAGCACGTCTGTGGCACTACCACCACCACAGCTGTCATCGGTTGCATGCATTTTGCTGAGCGTATGCTTCGAGAGAGCAGCCATGCCGCTGCAGCATCGCTCCCATGTGTGCTAAGATGCAAACATAAGCCAGTGTCGAAGCGCCATGCCCCTGGGCCCGTGTGCTGCTTGCCACCTCCCTGCCTGCTGGCCTGCCTCCACACCCATTCGCCCCCCTTCCAAACCACCTTCCAACCCACCTTCCAACCTTGTCTCTCGTTCTCCTGCCTTTGCAGTCAACCCTCCTCCTGCCTCCCCCAGCTTTCGCAGATGGTGTTGTGGAACTACAACGGCGGTGTGCCCCCCACGGAGGAGAAGGCCTTCCTGGAGGCTGCCAGGCAGCTGCCCTGCGACAAGCTGTACAATGCAATCAGCAGAGGGGAGCCCCTCACCCCATGTGAGTGGCATGCGAGTGGTCGTATGGTGCCTCTGCCTGCATGCAGGGTGTGTGTGTCCCTCTGCTATGGTGTGGGGTTTGTGAGATATACCATCCAAGTGTGTTTGCGCTGGATAAGTAATTGAGCCCTCTTATCCGTTAATCATCTTGCAGTGCAAAAGTTTGCGGGAGCCAGCAACATCCAATACAAGTGGGATGTGGTGCCCCCGCCTCCCGGGGTGATGGCGATTGGTGACGCGGTGCTGGCGCTCAACCCGGCAAGCTTAATGCAGCTGCTGGCTTTGCTTTTGCTGCTGTGCAGGTTACTTCTTGTGTTGTGGGCCTGGTGGGCCTAAGCAGCAGACACGTACGCTGCTTCTGATGCTGCTGCAAGTTTGTATATCGCATACACAAGTGAAGGTTGTGCCAGCAAACAGCAGCCAGCCATCGCAACGCGAATTGGGCCTATCCTCAGCTGGCGTTGCGAGCCACGTCGTGTTGTTGTCTTTAGTTGTCTCCCACCAGAACCCTTGGTGCTCAATGCACCGCCACTGGCGACGCTGCACCTGCTGCTTGTGGGCGGTCCATGTGACCTTGCAGTGTGCCTGTCCCCTCCACAGGTGTATGCGCAAGGCATGAGCGTGGCTGCCAAGAGCGCTGAAGCCCTGGAGCGGTCCATGGCGGCAGCCATCCCCGCTGCTGGCACACTGGAAGAGAGGCGGGCTGCAGCAAGCGGCATGAGCCATGCATTCCACAAGCAGCTGACTTCAGTTATTGCGCCAGCATGGATGATGGCCACCTCCGAGGATCTCAGGTACTCGTTCTTCGTTTTAAGAGCCGATGCCCCCCGCTGCAGCCTGCTGTCGGTATTGATTACAAAGCATCCTGTTTGCTTGGACTTGCATTACATTTCAACCTTAACCTCAACATACCCCAAAAAGTCTGGATTGTTTCATGTCTCTATTGCCCTGGCTGTCAGTCAGGTATGCTGGGACCAAGTCTGACGGAGTGCCACCGCCACCCCGTTTGATGACCTACTACATTGACTCACTATTCAAGGCCTGCCACAGCTCTGCTAAGGTAGCAGCAGCCAAGCGCTCGATTATGTGCACAGGGCGCCTGTCGTCTGCCTGTTTGTCTTTTGCACCACCTGCTCTTGTGTTGCCAGCACTGCTGCTACTGGACCTTGCCTTTGCCACGCAGGTTCTATCACAATCTTGCTGCCTTACTTGACAGTACACGGCTTGGGATGCCAGGATGCTGCTAGCAAAACTGCTAAAGCTGGGACTTGTGCTGCCTGCCCCTATGCGTTGCAGGTTGAAGAAATCTTTTTCAGCATCGCACACCTGACTAGGCCGGTTTACCACCTATTCCACCCTTACCTGCTGGCAATGGTGAGCTTCTGCAGCAGCCTGCTGAGCCAGGGTATTGTGTGGCCTGCGTGCGCAAGCAATGCAGGTGGCTGCAGCTGTGTCAAGGTGTCTGCAGGCTGAGCAACAAGCAGCGTTCGGTGCAGGCCAACACGGTGAACTGCGTGGCTTGCACTTGCTACCTACGAATATCAACCTTCAACAAAAATCGCCTGCTGCTCCTCAACAGTGCAGATATGCAGCCAGCAAGCGCTGAAGCCGCATGCATGTATTGTATTCTTCTTGCTGCCAGCGTGCAATGCGCACCAGCCTGCATGGACGCAGTATGTTGTAGCTTCATACCTGCTCATTTGCTAGCCATTAATGCATCAATATGTTGTTTTTCTCGTAGCCATGTTACTCAAGTGACTGCAAGGGAAAGCAAAGCAAAGCAGGGGAGTGGGTGTCTCTCTTACCTTAGCCACTGCATTGCGGCAGCAGATCTGGGAGCATAGGCGGGACCAGCCGGAGGTACAGGAAGCTGCATGAGGCTGAGGCTGACACACAAAACCGCTGCCGGCCTGCTCGCGCTGCATGTAATGTTTCAGTGTCACCACTCCACAGCACAGTCTCAATTCGCCCACACAAGGGAACTGTGTTGTCACAGCCAAAACCCTAGCACGTGAAACCCGATTTAGCTCTGCCTCGGCCGAGCTTATAACCTGTCCATTTCGCAGAACATGTTGCGGGCGTCCAGTTTTGAGCCAGGAGAGGGCGGTCTCCGCGCGGTGGTGTTGGGTGCCGGTGTTGCGGGTGTTCTGAGCGCTCATGTCGCTTGTCAGCACTTTGATAGCGTGCTTCTGATTGAGGGAGACAAGCTGGAAGGCGCCTTGGGCGACGCGGAGCATATAATCGAGGTGAGCGCAGTCGCCAGCCGCAGCGGTACTTGCCAACTGGCGGCGCGGCAGCGCCGCCAACCCAGCCGCGTTAACCCGACGCCCACAGGGGGCGCATATCCGTTTACAGCTTACACCACGGTACCATCCAAAGCGGAATCCCTTCCTGTGAGACTAGACAACCTAAATCATCCACAAATTCACACCACCACCCGGTGTCTGCTTTCAATGATTCCAGGTTGCAAAGCAGCGTCACGGCATCCCTCAGCTGATCCAGCTGCACGTTCTTGCCATGGGGGGCCTGCACGCCATGGAGGCTATGTTGCCGGGCTTCAAAGCTGAGGTTAGCATGTCCTGATGTCTGCGATTTCTGCAATCCATTGAGTGAAGAAGGTGTGTCGCCACTGCTAGCTTGCACCTGTGCTTCACGGTCGTGCCTGGGTTCCGACACGCTTGCCCTGCTTGCGACCTGTTCTGCAGATGTTGCGGCGGGGCGGGATTGAAGTGGATCTTTCGCGGGACTTTATGTTCTTCGACTTTGGGGGGCTCAACGTCCGGGCGAAAAGCTGCCTCAAGGTAGGCGCCCACTGCAGGCTGGGAGCATGCGTTCTTGGAGGTACGGTCAGGTGTGCAGGGAGGGCACCCCAGGGCATGGCAGGTCAGCATGTGATGTAGCAAACCAATCAAGGTGCGACTTGAATGGCTTGCTTGCTTGCCTGCCTTGCCGCTGCCAGAATGGCAGGCAACACGGCAGGGTTGGTGAGCCCTTCCGTTCCATGATGCATGCCCCTCTCTGGCCCTCGCTGCTCCCACTGCCTTGTTTTGAGTCCCAGACTTGCTAGTACTGCGTTTTGCCTTGAACAACCGCTTCCTGACGTTCATCCTCGTTCAATCTGCTGAGCTGCAGATGCTGGGTGCCTCCCGCCCCCTCATCCAGACCACCCTCCAGGACGAAGTTTTGCGTCGCAACAGCGGCAAGCTGAAGGTCGTGGATGGGTGCCGTGCTGCGGGCCTTCTGTGGGACGAAGACAAGAGCTGTGTGTGCGGTGAGCATTGGAAGAAGCACAGCATGTGCAGGCAGCTACTCCTTACTACTCTTTACTCCATACACGCAAACAAACTGCCATGCACACAAGGGTCAGGTAGCCGCTGTCACCAGCGGTTTGGGTTGGCTGCAAAAGCACTGGCAGGACTGCCTGCGGCGGTTCCTGCAGTGTGTTGTGCATTTTATCACTCAAGCCGAGAGTGCGTCCGCACTTTGTCTAGCTAGCAGCAATGTGTGCACCGTCGGTTGTGCTTGTGTACTAAGCCGGACGTGCGCTTTGCAGGCGTGAAGCTGGCAGATGGGCAAGAGCTGCCTGCTGACCTTGTCATCGTTGCCTGTGGACGCTTTCATGCACTCTCACAGGTTTGCAGCGTGCACCGCACTGCTGCTGCTCTTTCGGCAAACATTCAGAGTACAAGTTGGTGCTGCAGCGCACAGCACCTCGGGCCTGCCGCTCCCTTGTCTGTCAGAACTGGAAACAGACTGTGTGCCCATGTTTGGTACCTGCTTACTACAATTCCACCATTTGTGCCATGTGCCCTGCGCATGTCTGTCTATACTGACAACCGCAACAAATGCCCCTGCTGCCTTCTCCATTGCAGTGGCTGAAGGCTGCCGGCCACCCTGTGCCGCCCAAGCTGAAGGTGGATGCTGGAGTGACGTATGTTGGGCGCCTGTACCGCATGCCAGAGGACTGGAATGAGGTACGCGTACTGCTGCCGCTGCGGAGTGTTCCAGACTGTCACTTCAACTGAGAGTTTGAGTGATTGCATCTTGATTTAGGAGCAACCTTTAGGACCCCTGTTTTAGCTAAACTCACGGTGCGCCCACTCTTCTTCTGCAAGCCAGCCACGCTCCACCCTGCACTTCTGCCCTGCAGGACTGGAGCGGCAGCATTATCTACGGGCGGCCCAGTGGCCTGAACGGAGGTGGTCTGCTGCCAGTCGAGGGACGCATCTGGCAGGTCCGTCTGCATGTCTGGAACGTTTCCCTGCTTACAGCTGCCTACCAAGCCCCGCTCCATTGAAATTTCCTGCTGGCTCCCATTCCCGGCGGCTGCCTGAAGCACAGCGATTGGCCCTTGGACACGTTGGGCAATGTGCAGGTCTCAGACGGCCCACTGATGGTAGCTAGTTAGAGGCGGCCTGCTCCAGCCAGGGCTGGGCAGGCCGTTTCCTCTGCTGGCTTCCTCAACCCCTTACGGCATAGTCTTTCTTTTATTTTTTTTGTTTCTTTCTGCAGGTTTCAGACTGCCCACTCAGCCAGCCAGCTGACACATTCTTACCTGCCTGTCTGCCGATTCACTGCTCTTGCACCCACCAAGTCTGTCAGCCTGCCGCCTTTCCAGCCACCCTCTGTCCTGCCTGTCCCGATCCTTGCAGATGTCGCTTTGGAGTTACAATGGCATTGTGCCCCCGATGGAGGAGGAGGCCTTCCTGGAAGCTGTGAAGCAGCTGCCCTGCGATAAGCTGTACAATGCAATCAGCAGGGGGGAGCCCCTCACACCGCGTGAGTGGTATGCTGTGTTCACCATTTGCCATGCCTGCACCAACCAGTGCCTCCCACTGCTCTACTACCACTATACTGAGATGGCGAAACGACAGATATTTGTGCTTGACACTGCTAACTACCTTGTTCCAGCAATATCTGCTCGTTTGATGTGCAGTGAAAAAGTATGGAGGGGCCAACGATATCCAGTATGACTGGGTGGCTGTGCCCCCGCCGCACGGGGTACTGGCAATCGGCGACACGGTTCAGGCTCTCAACCCGGCAAGCCACCGCTGCTGGTTCTGCCCTGTTGCTGTCATGGATGCTGCAGCCAACCTGTGGCCAGGCTCAGCTGCAAACACACAGCAATGCAGGTTGCCAACAATTCTGGTCCCCGCATGGGAGCCCCTTTTCTGCGATGCATTCTCTGATTGTGCAGCACATCTCATCACTGACCCTGTGGCACGAACCATCTCCACTGCAGGTGTATGGGCAGGGCATGAGCGTGGCTGCCAAGAGCGCAGAGGCACTGGGGCGGGCCATGGATGCCGCCATTCCCGGCCCGGCTACAGGCACACTGGAGGAGAGGCGGGCGGCAGCGAGCGGCATGGGCCCTGCATTTCATAAGCAGCTGGCTGCAGTTATAGCGCCAGCCTGGATGATGGCGACAACTGAGGATCTGAGGTGGGCTGGCTTGATTCGGCTGGGTTTGACTGGCTGTGAGGACTGCAGCGTGCTTTACTTGACAACAGTCTTATCCAAACGACTGGCCCCTCTTAGTACTAGCGCGCAGTTAGCAACTTCTTGCTGCGTTGTTGCAGCTGGGGTAAACCCCAAGTGGACAACAGCCTGCTTGCATTTCCACTGTCTGCTAGAGCACGCTTGAGTGACAGACAACACAGCTCATCCTGCTGCATGCTGTAATATTCCTGCATCTTATATACTATGGGACGATGTTGTTTGCAGGTTGTTATTGAACGCAATCAGCCTGACTGATTGCGGGATGGTGGGTGAACAATTGATGTGCGCTGGCTGTTGTGCAGGTATCCGGGGACCAAGTCAGAGGGAGTTGCACCTGCACCACGACTGATGACTTACTATATTGACTCCCTCTTCAAAGCCTGCAAACGCTCTGTCAAGGTAAGAGTTGTGAGATTTCCTTCTAAGCATGCAGCTCTGCTGCGACAAAATGCCTGCTGGCTTCCCCTCCTGCCGCTGCCAGCAATGCTGCAGCTGCGGAGTTGTGTTACTGCCTAAGTTCCCCAGACGCTAGCGAGCGGGCATGCCTCGCTTGACTGTAATGGGATGAGTGCCGTTGGGCAAAGGTGTGAGCAGTATGAAGACGTGTTAAACCTCTGTTTTTTGCTGTAGGTGCAAGAAATTTTCTTCAGCGTTGCACACTTGGTCAGGCCACCCCACCACCTGTTCCACCCCTACCTGCTGGCAATGGTAAGCCCCTTTCAATTACCGCAACTTCCGTGATTGAAATGCATGTCTATATACGCATGCTGAGGAACCCACAGCTGGCCCTCGCATGCCGTGCCAGCAGCATGCGAAGGACGTGCCAAGCAAGCCTGCAGTTTCCACTGGTTGCTAGCAAGGCCAGCATGCCAGTTGCCTTGTTGTGCAGCATCCCTGCTCTGGCCCTGGAACACTTCCCCTCGGCCCGCCTGCATGGCTGCCCGCAGGGTATCTCACAGATGTTGCGCGACGCATTCAATGCGGTCTGGCCCGGTGGTGCACAGCAGGCGCACCAACCCCTGAAGGCCGAATGAGTGACGGCATGGCTGTGATGTTGGGGATACTGGCCTACACCCCTCCATGATGGTAGACACATGAGTTGTTGGAGTAAACATTAGCAGATGCATGAGTGTCGCCTGCTACTCCCAAGTGCATAGGTATTGTGTTTGATGACAGGGTGCGATGACAGGGTGCAATGCCCAAGCATGCGTTTTCTCATGTGTGTTGTTGAGCGTGTACACCCAGACAGGTGTAGCTGCCTGTAGCTTTTCGTCACTCAAGTGCCCAGCACAATTAGCTGCATAATGAACAACCTAACAACCCATGGGGCATGCAGCCCTCAGCTTGCACCCATCGCTCTGGAGCACCACCGCCAAGCGCTGCTGGCGGCCCTGCTGCAGGAGCACGGGCCACTGCAGCAAAGCCTCGAGAAATCAAACCTCTGCTCAAGAGCTATTGGCTAGTCGTTGTTGCCAGAGCACGCTGCGCAGACGCCGCAGCCTCATGCGCCTATGTGTACCACAAACGCCATGGTGCAACGCCGCTTACCATGGACGCTGAAAGGTTACCACAAGGTACTAACCACCTGAACGGGGTGATAGAGGCTTCCCTTGGGGAGGTACAACCTCCGGCTGTACAGTTCACGTCACCTCTAACCGGAGTGCGGTGCAAGTGGCGCGTCCCGACGAAGAGTCCCCAATCGCTGTAACGCACCGTAAGGTCACGGAACCGCGACGTCAGCAGCCTTGCAGACACACGTACCCTAGCCTTTGCGCCCCCTCGTCCTATAAGCTCGCACAGCCGCTCTCTTCGAGCAAGCACCTTTGAAACCCGCCTGAATAGAGGCAAGTGTAGCAAACCGCGGCGCTCCGCCTGTCGTTCGCTGCGGTCACATGTGGTAAGGCTGCCGGCGCAGCATAGCTAACGCAGCTTGTTACTGCTGCGGCTTGAGTGCAGGAGGGCATGGCGAATGAGGACGCGAAAAAGCAGGATACGTCGGCGGAGGGCGGCCATTCACTGGGAGTCTGCTTTAGCGGCGGTCGCTGGGTCACCAGCGGGGACGGGCCGCCCAGCCTTCAAATGGCCTCGCCGCTGCAGCAGGTCCCTGAGTTTAAAACCAGCCCTCCTGCCAACCCTTTCTTGGAGCGGGCAGATACAATGGAAGCCTTTACCACCAGGAGCGGGATGTTGGAGGGAGGGTCGCCCAAGTCAGAGCGGGCGCCCAGCATCTGGCGGATGAGCGGCATCGCAGGTGAACACCCAGCCCAGCATGGCCCTAACGTTGCCTGCCACTGGCTTGCGTGCCTGACCCTACTCCTTTCTTCTGTGGTGATAGTTGAACCAGCCTTACTGCGGTGTGCCACAGAGCGCATGTCTGCATATCGCCACACCATTGTCCCAGCTGCTTTGATACAAGAACATCTGCGCTCCACGGTGCCCTGCCCGCCATCTGTGCTGCAGTCGGCGACCTGTTCCAAATCACAACGGATCCGAAGGTGCAGAAGAGGGTAATGAAAGCGGATACAGATAATGACGGGCGCATCAGCCGCAAGGACATCTTGAAGGTTATGCAAAGCGAGGCGACAGGTGGGGTGGGGGGCACGTGGGATGGGGCGCAGCGCCGCACGTGTATCTGCCGCATATCGCACCGCACAGTGTTCGCACGGGATGCACACAGCTGCGTTGGCTGCATCAAAGCAATGTTGCTGACAGTGGCAAACTACCTGCGTTGCGATTGCAAGGCAGCACAGTCACAAGGAGGCCGGGGGGCGGAACACGGTGCGAGGCCCGAGGGTTCTTTGAGGCTGATGGCCCCGCATGAATGGCATGGAATTGCTAACGCATAGCTTTCCGTGCCGC
Source organism: Ettlia oleoabundans (assembly GCA_019693395.1). Classification (NCBI taxonomy): domain Eukaryota; kingdom Viridiplantae; phylum Chlorophyta; class Chlorophyceae; order Chlamydomonadales; genus Ettlia; species Ettlia oleoabundans. Next base: position 1,665 of record JAAMXP010001471.1, on the reverse strand, counting down.
TGTGTGCTGCCCACTTGCGTTCTGCAGCCAAGCAGAAGCTGAAGTGGGGCCTCATCATAGGCGGCGCTCTGCTGTTGCTGTGCCTGCTGATGCTGGCGGCAAATGCTGGCCTCACCTACGCCGTTGTCAGCATGAGCAAGGAAACACATGTGCAGAGCAGCGGCGTGATGACAGCAAAAGATGGAGACACAGTAGTGGGTGAGTCGACTGGAGTGCCCTTGTCAGCTGTCAGTCCCTCCCCATTGTAGGCCTCCCCACTTGATTGCTGCACCCTTGATTGCCGCAACACAACTACAGAACAGACAGCGTGTTTAGCAAGCAGCTGGTGCGCTTTGAGATGCCGATGAGAGCAAGTGCATTTGCTGCCTGCATCACTTCATGGACAGCAGTTGTCACTGACATGTCCCATACGGGCCGTCCTTCCTCCTGCAGGCACGGCGCAGGCAGCTATGACGGCTGACCTTCTTTATGCCTACCACACTCCAGCGGAAGCCGGCGCTGCACTGCTGAGCTTGAAGCAGCTTCTCATCACCGACGAGGACGGCACGCTGTGTGCCTTCCAAGTGCTATCCACCACACTGGTCCCCGGCAAGCGTCTTGACTGTGTGGTCACTGCACCAGCAGCCACCACCGCCGTTTCTGGCGCAGCTGCGGAGCTCATCCGCATTGTGATCGACGAGACGGGGGTGCATGAGGTGCGCAGCGGCAGCGCTAGTGGCGACGGCGCTGCCAGCGGCGGGCGCAGGCTGCTGGCGACGCCTGCCAGTCGCAGAGCCGGCGTCAGGGGCCTGCTTTCTAGCACGACCACGTATACATGTGGTGAGTTGCAGCCTTGCTGGGCACGCTGTCCCGCTCTAGGCTTTGCCAACTGGCAAAGGCTTGGGTAAGAACTACAGTCGGCAGCATGCATGACCCATGCCATTTGGGGGAGTCTGCAGTGCTGTGTAACATGTAAGGGCCGTGCACCGGGCTACCTGCGGTTGCTGTTGCATGCAGCCGCATGCATGCATTGTGACTGTTCAAGCCTGCATGCTGGTACCTGTCATCTTATTCGAAGGCTTGCCTCATCGCCACGCCATGCATATATCTGTCGTTTGGTGTGGATGACTTGCCTCATTGCCCCGCTTTGCTGCTTATTCCTTTCTTGCAGGCCCATACCCTGGCAGCTGCTCTTCTGCCGGCAACCAGCTGAGCTGCCCCACCACCCCCACCTGCGGCATGAGTGAGTGGCCTGCCCGCTAAGTTCCCGTGTCTGCCTTGTGAGGGCTAAGGAAACCGCCTGGCGTTGATCACGCGTGCTGCAGACCCGGTGGTTGACTGCAGATAATCTGTTGCTTGCCACCGGCCGGCCCACGCGGTGTCACCTTAGCTGATGTGCTGCTGTGCGCGGCCGGCATTTCCTGCCCACCCTGCAGATGGCAAGGCGTACAGCTCACCCTGCGCTGCCAGGCTGGCAGGCACAAGCGTGAAATGCACCAACTGCGGCCCCTCCTGTTCAGGTATGCCGGGTGAAGAAGCACATGCACTCTGTGACTACAGTTTCCCTTTTTGTTGCCGCCTGCGCACGCGAGACACACAGCACTGTTCCGCATGCATACCAGCACGGCAACCGCCCTTTCTACAAAGGCCCCGCCCGGCACCGTCGCTTCCAGCACCGCTGGGGGG